>CM034002.1:26910020-26960940 GCA_019603395.1 Cyrtorhinus lividipennis | reverse complement strand
CACACAGAACAAAATGCCACGGGAGAATATAATGAACATGCGAACCTCAAGACTGATAGAGAAAGAATAATCGCCTGTTGGTACAATGTTTCCCTATTTATAGGTGTATCGAGAGGGGGAGAAGCTTAGAGAGAGGGAAGTTGGGTGTCAATGAGGTGAATGGGACAGGGTTTTTCCTAGGTAACCTGGACCTATTGTGTATATCGAGCGTACGAACTAATTTTCGTGTACGAAACAATATTCAAGTTTATGGAAGTAGCCCAAACAAGGGAACATCCCTTTAGCCAACAAGGCCCAATTTGACCATAAGACCGACACCAAGCGCAGAAAGACCACCGTTGGCAGGCCATGGCGCACACCGAGAGCATATTGAACGTCGATTTCGAGCATGCCGTAGCCACTCCACCTGGTTCGTTTCCGACTAATTGCGGCTCGAGTTTCGATAGTGATGATCGCTCATTCCTAGACGGGAAACCTTCCGCGAGGAGGCTAATTATTGTTAACATCAAATTGTTCTTATGCGTACCGGTCTCGAACAACATCTGCCATCGCGCACCCCACCTGACGGGAGCCTTACTAAATACCAGGCTCACGTCGTGTAATTAAAACCACGAGAAACTCGAAACAACTCCGCCATAATACTCGAATAGTTAATAAGTGTAATTGTATTTTGCCCGTTGATACCGAGAAAAAAGGCCAGCGGTGGAAGGGCGTTTTAGATGCGAAAAATCAGTTTTTCTCCCTTTTTCTTTGTCAGACATAAATGAGAGCACCCGTTTTGGATTATTATTCTACAGACAAGAAATCTACGTTGATCTCTCTGGTATACCCCAAATATTGAAAAATCATATAGTTAAGACGCTCTAGACAGTTTTAGACTCCATGTTGCCGGTCATGAGACGAATGAGAGTTGCTTTTTTGCAAATCACACTGTGTTATTCCAATAATTTAGAAATTGAAAATATCAGGTGTCATCGGAATACTTGGTGACACTCCTTTACGTACAATACTATACGCTGTATGCGCTTAGCGTTGATTTTCTGGAATAATTCAAATACCAAAAACTATATTTTTTAGACCAGGAGCATTGGGAAAATGGGGAAAACAGTGGGTGTGGAGAGTCTTTGACCCATTCCAATCGATTCAGCGTCCAAAATTTAGTAGAAAATGATATCCCACATGCCTTGGTACCAGAAATATCGAAAATCCTCTTTCGAAATGGGTAGATAGATGCCAATTTTGACCCATAACCTCTTCCGGTAGGCGTCAATCGTTCTGGGACCCGTCACATTGGATTCAGTGTCAAAATTAAGTGATGAATGATACCCTACACGCTTAAATGTTTTTTTTTTTTTTTTTTTTTTTTTTTTTTTTTTAATTGATTTTTGGTGATCCAGGTGTGTGGTGTCATTTTCTACTAAATTTTGGACGCGAAATCCAATGAGACGGGTCCCAGAACGATTGGCGCCCACCGGAAGAGGTTATGGGTCAAAATGGCCATCTATCACCCATTTCGAAAGTGGGTTTTCGAGATTTTTGGCACCTAGGCGTGTGGGGTATCATTTTCCACTAAATTTTGGACGCTGAATCGATTGGATAGACTGTAATGGGCCACATTGCCTCAGGAACGCGCAGGTATATCAGGTACACCATCATTTGCAGCAAAATGTATTCATTCGTGTTTTTGTGTTCGTGCTGAAATTGCCGAGTAAATAAATCTTAAGATCAACTGCGCTACAAGAAAACCAACGATCTTTGCTTTGATGTGAAGTCGTTTAAACATTATAAAATGTTTAAATAAATAAAAATTGTGCGCCCGATCAAACCTTAATGTCAAACCTTCTGCATGTACTGCCTCTCCCGCCAAAGGGAGGCGAGTCTAAGCGCTCAATTATCCCCCTACAGGACGTCCCCCTCACTCTTACCCGCCCCGCCGCTTTGAGGCCAGAAAAAAAATTTGCATGTCCATTATATTTGCCGTCCCCCTTCCCCTCAAACCCCGCCTTCAGGTGAGGGTGAGTAGCGGCGGTAGTGACCGGTGGAGAGGGGTATAATTTGTAATCCCCGCGTCGCTCTTGGTATTGTTTATTTTTATTTCCTGCCATTTTTTAGATTCAAACCGTCCGCTTGACGGAGAAGGGGGTAAAGAGAAAAAAAAAACGGAGGAAAAGCGAGAGGAGATGATTCGAAGGGGAAAAGGAGCGAAAGAGAGAGAAGTAACCAGGAGACTGAATTTTTTTTATTTTTCCCCCCCTCCAATCCAGAACAGCCAGCATTTTTTTCAGTAATGGCCGCCACCCCCGCGCCGTCCCATTCCCCCCGCCTGGTATGTCAATAGTATAACGTATAGGAAGTGAACAGAATGGGTAGGTTGGCATAGGGGTGGGGGAGGGGGCTGAGAGGCAGCGCTTGGATTAGAGCTAATGTCCGGCCGCGGACCCCCGTTTTCCCGAAGAGAAACTGACAGTTGTATTTTTTTTTTTTTTTTTTTTTTTCTCCTCTCTCTACAGTTTTTTTTTTTTTTTTTTTTTTTTCGAGTATAAATACCGGGGACCACGGTTTGCGTCAATTGTAATGGATGTGTCATTGCGGCCGGTGGCCTCCCGTGTTACAATAAATTCATCAAAACACAATATTTTTTCCTCTTCGGAGAAGGTTATGCGTAGTTGTGGGGAAGGTTCGCGTTGTCTGTGACGTTGGAACGGCGGAGGGGCCCGGGAGCCACCGAATGGGACGGCGGAGCGGACCACTGAGTGGTCAGGCGGGGGACTCGCAAGATTTATACCGACGCCCAATGGTTTCGATGGGGTGTGTTTCGGTACTTTTGACGTCAACTTTATTAGCCGGATGACCGGTCTTTTTAAAACACATCAGGGGGCTCATGTTTCAATTGTTGAACGTTGGAAAACTTGGGGGTTTTCATTTCGTACTCTGCTATATCCACATCAAAATTTTATTATTTTTTTGAAAATTGAGAAAGTCGTGTCCGTACAAGTAATCAAATAGACGGAAATCATCCCTTACCACCTTGCACTTTATGAACTGGAAATAACACAAATTCCAAATATCATATCACCCTTCAATTTCAAGTGTGATTGAAGAATCCATTTTCGTAGTCGACAGACTACGATAAGCGAGGCAAAAAAAGTAAAATGTAACGAAAAATCGCCACGGCGGAAACTGCGCATGCGACAAAATCCAGCGAAATCAGACTTAAAGTTGTAGAATGTAACAAAAACGCTGCAAATTCCTACACAAGGGTTGGTTATTCCTCGGACCAGGCGCATGGAGACTCATTTCTTCAACATGGGGGGAAACAGTGGGTATGGCAGGTCCCGGACCCATTCCAATCGATTCAGGGTCCCACATTTAGTGAAAAATGATACCCCACACGCCTCGATTGCCAAAAATTTCGAAAATCCATTTTTTAAAACACTTTTTTTACCGAATTTGGTCCAATCGGGCTGAAAAATGTTGAGGACCAACTAGAGCCAGAAACGGGTCCTTGACCAAAATTCAAGATTTCATCAAAATTTTCGGTAAATGTCTAATATGTGGGGCACGGTGATAACGGCGGCACAGATATCGAGAGCACACAATCGATTGTTATTGATGACGTTATAAAGTCATCATGTTTTCACGGCCATTGTTTCGAAAATATAAACAATACCTATTAATATAAAATATAAAATCATAATAATTAATTCATGATTGTCAGTGTCGTTGACTGAAGGAGTGGCGTCAGACGGACAATCGATCAGCTTTTTGTTTGAGTTTGATAGTTCGAGTGAAATCGATAGTTTTGTCATCTCTGCCCCGTATACTAGAGTTCAGCCAAATTTTCTACTACCGAAATCAGCCTGGACAGCGGATGGGGGAACGACATCTGCTACTTCTGGATCTAGTCACCTTGAAATTTCCAGAAAAAATTATAGAGCCAAATCAGAGAAATTGACTTTTGACATGAAAGAGGGTGGAAAATTCATGAATAGGACACCAATCAAAATCTGTTTTCAATTTCGGGTAAATTTGGGCATGTTATTTGCTTGGTCAAAATATTTGCTTTCCAAGCTCCCTAGGTGTACTGCATGAACTCAGTTGAGGGTATATTTTGCATTGTGGACAACCAAGATTTGTAATAAAACTAGATATTTGTTCAAGTTTCAGTGAGGCTACATAAGACACCATCCAATAGAAGAGTAAATTACCATCTTACTGGAGAAGGTGATCATCCTGGGCTGCCATGACAGAACCAATGTGCACTTTCACTTGAACAGATTTGGGCACTGGACCAGACGGATTCTGGAACCTATATTCTCATAGTTTGTACCCAACCCGCACTAAAATTCGCGAAAAATTTGGGAAAACATGTTTAGTATTTGGAGCACCAACACACATCACCTGCAGGCTGCAGAGGGCAGAAGGAGGATTAGGAAGAGACTGAACTGAAGTCTGAAAAATCCCTGGCCTGTACCCTAGTTATGGGTTGTGGAGGGAGAAGTTTCACATGGGAATCATATCAGTTCTCAGTAAGACATGCCCCTTGTTAACTCTCCTGTCCTCATTTGAAAACCTTCCACCAGCTGGGAAAATTGAAAAACCCCTACTCCCATCAGAAACAGGAACTCAGCCACAAAATAGTGATGAGAGGAGAGAACTTAACTAAATAAGTGTACACAAGAAACGGTGTTGTTCTAGAAGGACTCATATGGTGTGGAGAGTGGCAAGATTGAATTCCAATATTCCTAGTTAATTGGTTTTGCTTCATGGAACTCTGTTCTTGTCCAGACTTTTCTCTACATTTGTAAACCTTTTGCGGGCTGGGAAAATTGAAGAAACCCTACTCCCATCAGAAAAGGAGAACTGCCACAATAGTGGTAGGCCTAAGAAGACTCAAACTAAAGCTGGGTTCACATGGGAATCATCAGTTCTCTGAAGGACACATATGGTGAGGAGAGGCAAAAGGCTAGAGACCCACTAATTCTTGTTGCATCATTCTCAGAACTCTGCCCCTTGTCAACTCTCCTGTCCTCATTTGAAAACCTTCCACCAGCTGGGAAAATTGAAAAACCCCTACTCCCATCAGAAACCAGGAACTCAGCCACAATATTGATGAGAGGAAGAAAACAACTAAATAAGTGTACACAGAAACGGCATTAGTTCTCAGAACGACTCATATGGTGTGGAGATGTGGCATGGTTGAAAATCGTTCGGCAGTAAATCGAAAGGTAGTAGGTTCCAGCCCACCCGAGGGAGCGAATTTTTTTGTTTTCTGATTTAGTTTTTTGGTTGGTTATTCCTTGAATAATCAACCTATGTTTTCATGATAATGGTCAACCTCTCCGATTCGGCTCGAAATTTTTTTCTGGACGTTTCATGATGCCCTGATCAAAAATTCTTACACACGGGTTGGTTATTCCTCAAATGGGGGAAACGGTGGGTGTGGCGGGTCCCAGACCCATTCCAATCGATTCAGGGTTCAAAATTTAGTGGAAAATGATACCCCACACGCCTTGGCACCAGAAATCCTGACACATACAAAATGGGTGGATACATACCCTTTTGACCCATAACTTCTTCCGGTGCGTGCCAATCGTTCTGAGACACACATCATTGAATTCAGCGTTCAAAATTTAGTGGAAAATGACACCCTACTCGCCTAGATCGCCAAAAATCTCGAAAATTCATTTTTCAAAAAACACATTTTGACCCCTACCCCACCCAAATTTGGTCCGATCGGGCTGAAAAGTTTCGAGTACCCGTCTCGGCCGGGAACAGACCCCTGTCCCAAATTTCAGATTTTTAGAAAATTTTCTACTACCGAAAACGGCGCGGACAATGGACGGCGGACGGCGGACGGTGGACGGCGGACGGTAGACGGACATTGACCTTTTTTGATCTAGACACCATGAAACGTCCAGAAAAAAATGTTGAGCCAAATCGGAGAGGTTGACCTTTTGCATGAAAACATAGGTAGATTATTCAAGGAATAACCAACCAAAATCGTCACGGCCGAAACTGTATAATGTTGAAATATTGCATTCTTATACATGAAATTTCTGAAAGTTAGAAATTGTCTGTCAAGTACACTATGTCTCTCGCGCGGAGTGCGAGGTATTTGAATTGTTTTAAATAGAAAAATCTAGAAAACGGTGGATTCTGGAAGTATTTTTCCCGCTCTATCTAAATATGCAGTCAGGAAGAAAAAAAAATCTTGTTTCTATGAATAAAAGGGTTTCACAAAACGCTGCAAATTCTTTCACACGGGTCGGTTATTCCTCTTACCAGGAGCATGGAGACTCATCTCAATTGATTCAGCGTCCAAAATTTAGTCGAAAATGACACCCCACACACCTAGATCACCGAAAATTAATTTTTCAAGAACACATTCAGTCGTGTGGGGTATCATTTTCCACTTAATTCTGACACTGAATCCAATGGGACGGGTCCCAGAACGATTGACGCCTACTGGAAGAGGTTATGGGTCAAAATTGGCATCTATCTACCTACATATTTCGAAAGCTTTTCGATATTTCTGGTACCAAGGCATGTGGGATATCATTTTCTACTAAATTTTGGACGCTGAATCGATTAAAATGTGTCTCCATAATCTTGGTCCAAGGAATAACCAACCCCTGTGATTTGATCTAGACACTTTGAAACGCAAACTGTTACATCATTTTGGGGCATATTGGAAAAGAAGTTGATAACGGGCGATTCAATGTAAACTTATCACCCATTAGACTGAGTCCTGAACACGCCACACTGTTTTCTCCATAATCTTGTGGATGGATTGTTAGCGTTTTTACTCGAATGGGTGCATTGAGAAGAACCCCGCATCTACGGCTCTCGAAAAAACCACCCCTAGTTAGGAGGGGTATCGCAGAGGCAGAAATATTACATTAGGACGGCTCAGTGGACAGTAAGCTTACAGCTTCAAGCGTAGGTATCCTCCATACTTCCTGTTCCTCGATGAACATTACACCACCCCCGTCCAACAGTCCACCACTTCACCATAAATTATTCACCAACGACGGAGGGTTAAGTGCTTGGATAACATTAAAGTGAACCTCCAGCTAGCTTGGGGGTTAAGTCCCCCCACCGCTCACCTAAGGGTCTTCAAGTCCACTGTTTGCTTATCATTTTGGAATTAATTGCGTAGAGGGGCCACCGGTACCGTTTCTGTTTACGTACACCCAAGTAACCTTCCTATTTTGAGTAAACCACCTCATCACATAAATAATTGTTTAGCTATGAAGTGGCTATGCCCTGCGTGTTTGTCCTAATAGTTTCTGCCATACATCAGGCCCTGGCGAGCGGTTTCCCAGCCTTTGCTGCTCCCCAGCGATAGCCTGAGTTTTGCGTTGGGAGACAATACGAAGCAGCAAGTAATTAAACCGAGCACCTGCCGGTGGAGAATTGCTATTACCGACGCAGTTTTAAGGTGGAACTGTAACGAAGTTATGTTAGCGGAATGAAGTACAAACCTTCTCAACACTGGCGCACGTTACAACGTGTCACGTCCATCACGAACGCCGACTTGAACTGTTCAGAATTGAGCAGCTAAATTTCAAAATGTACTACATGCCCCGCATAGTATGACTTCGGTTAATGTTATCACCCGGATAATGTAAACCAAACCACCAGAACCAAATCGGATTTATACCTGAACGTCGAAAATCGCCCTGTTACTCTGATCATTTTGGTTGGTTATTCCTTGAATATACAACCTATGTTTTCATGCAAAAGGTCAACCTCTCCGGTTTGGCCAAAAATTTTTGATCAATATAAACAAATAATGTCCATCAGCCGTCCACACCAATTTTCGAAAATTTTCTGAAAATCTGAAATTCGGATCAGGGACCTGTTTCCGGCTCTAGTTGGTCCTTGGTCTAGTTGGAAACTTTTCAGCCTCATCGGGTCAAAATAAAGGGGTGAATGGGTGGGGGTGGGGGGGTTAACATTTTGAAATATGGATTTTCGTGGTTTTTCACCACGCTGGTGTACCTCAAGGATGTGTATAAGGTCCACTCTTATACCTTCTGTATACAAGCGACCCACCAGAAGTTGAATTTAACACCAAAAATACGTTTGCAGACGACACTGCAGTCCTAGCAGTTGTCAACAGCAACAAAGAATCCATATCAACAAATCAATCTTCAAAATCAGTAAATGGACCATGAAATGGAGAATGTCTGTGAATGGACTCCAATCTCAAGATCGGCTACATCCCCAATTTCCTCAGCACCTAAATGTGTAAACTGCAAGGGGAGTCACCCAGCAAATTACAGAGGCTGTGAGGTTGCCAAAGAGCTGCAAACAATGCGCAATAAAGCTACAAAACCCCAACCGAATGTACGATCGAGAAATGCTTCCACTGACAGAAGTGCTAGTAGCAGGGAATCGGTCATTCCAATCTCAAATGTAGGGACTAATGCTAAAGTTTCCTACGCTAACACTGTTGCCACAAATGAGGCAAATACGAGTATGTTAAGCCCGATAAAATGCTGGGACAAATTTTAGAAAAATTAAGCGAACAAAATCGTTCAAATAAATTGCTGTCTGAACTGGATAGCAAAGCTAGAAAAAGGCCTAACTAGTTATGGATTAATATGACGGAGCCGATACAGGATAGCAGCATGGAATGCAAACGCCCTGACGATTCATTTAAACGAAGTGGAACTTTTCCTCCATTCCAACAAAATAGACATCTTGTTAATATCCGAAACTCATCGATATAACGTTCGATACGTCGAGATAAACTCGACCGTAGTACCCTACGCTGACTTTGTCAAGTACTTGGGTATGACTCTGGATTCAAAACTCAACTGGAGAAAGCACATAGAAAAGAAGAACTGAAGATCAAGTTCAGACACATGTACTAGCTTATGGGAAGGCATTCTCATCTCTCCCTTCACAACAAGCTGCTCATCTTTAAGCAGATTCTTCGCCCCATCTGGAGTTACGGTATACAACTCTGGGACTGTGCCAAAAAATCCAACATTAAGATGATACAAACCTTGCAAAACAAAATTCTGCGAAGTATAGTTGCCGCACCCTGGTATATGCGTAACGACGATATCCATCGGGATCTGAGGATTGAAACTTCAATGAAACTATAGTCACACTAAGCGGGGTCTACTGCATGTAGTAGGAATACATTTTGGAATTAAACTCCTCGATTTTGAACAGTTCAAATCGGCGTTCGTGATGGACGTGACACGTTGGTGCGCGTTGTAATGTGCGCCAGTGTTGAGAAGGTTTGCACTTCATTCCACTAACATAACTTCGTTACAGTGTGTCGGTAACTGATGTGCCGGCCTGGGTCTTAGGGTGAGCTGTCTTTGTTTGCTGATGACTTGAAGGTGTTTTGCCACATCCGCACTTCTCCGGACTGTTAAATTCTTGACTTATGTCGTTGGTGGATGGAGAATGCTCTGTCTTTGAACCCTGCCATGTGTTCCGTTGTCTCATTCATTCCTGGTGGCGGCTGCATTGACATTACTCACTCAGTTTGTAAGATCTTGGCGCTCCCAATCAATTCAGTGTGCAATATTTTATTGAAAAAAAGAAAGAAAACAATCCTCCACACGCCTAGGTACCCAAAATTCCCGTGTTTTAGGATAAGAGACATTAGACAAATCGCTCTGTATGCCATTGCTCTCCTGGTTGTGCCAAGGTTTCCCTGGCTTGGGCAGAAATGTTACTCTGACTTTGCTCCATCCAGGTGGAATTGAGCCAATTGGCTTGCTCTGGGATTGCTTGATGGACGGCAATTTTGCGGCAACTGCCAGTAGAGCAATGAAAGCATTGAGCCAATTGATACATTATACAGTCTCTTGTACTACCGAATTTGGAATATGCATCGTCAGTCTGGTCCCTGTAACACCTTGAGGGGTGTAGCACAAGGCCGTCTTCTAATGTGGGATTCCTTTAGGGGAAATCGACTACAGCCAGCTTCTGAGTATTTGTCATTTGGATCCTCTGATCTTGATGAGTGTGACTGTATACCTTATCAGCCATAAGCTCCTGAGCTTGCGTTTGAACTCGATTCTTTCAAAAATTTGCTGCATGATCCAACAGCCAGTTTTGCGTTCCCTTCTCAGCCACAAACTACCTGCTACATTGTCCGTTGAGCAGGACTCTCAGGTTAGCCAACCTGCTGCTTTGTCACCACCCCCACTTTGACTTCTTTACGGATTCCTGAGCACCCTCAAGTGCCTAACTCGTTCTTACCCAAGTTATTTTGTGCAGTGCTGGCTACCCTTGAGGACCCTTGTCGTTTACTCACTTCTTGTACCTGCCTGTCTTCCTTTCTCATCTGTTCTTTCCTCCGTTTGCATTCCCCTCGTCTATTTCCTAGTAATAATGTTCTCTTTGGGACTGCTCGTTTTAAATAAATAAATAAATACAAGCCTAGAGCGGCCTTTCATTTAAAAATGACCAAAGATTTTGATGTACTCACAACCAGACTGTCCTCCTCACAACATTTTATGTGACTCAGAAACCAAACTGGTTTTCAACGGCCACCCCAATCCGCGTAATAACAGATTATTCTCTAACTTGAGGGCACATAAATTGAAAATTTAATTATATGCCATTACTTGTTGAGTTTCAACGTAGAAGACATTTTTTCCTCGAGTGATGAGATTTTGTGGGATAATGAAGTTGAAATACTATTTCCTCACCAGGTTGAGAATCATCAATATTTTTAACATATTCATTTTCTCTCCCCTCCTTTTTCCCGTATTACGCTTTTAAAATTTCCCTGTGAATTGTGAACACAATTTCCTATTTTCTGAAGGTTTCCCGATGTTGATAGTGAAAATGACTCACGATAATAAATTATGTTATAATTTTATTATTCATTTATATTGTGATAAGGTGTTTATACATATAAAGTGCATCATTAGGCCAAAGTAAATCAATAAATACAAGAAAAAAAGGAGTAAAGGGCGTATACAGAGGAGAAGAGGGTTTGAAATCAGGATAAGGACAGGATAATGGAGGACATTGAGTACATCAAAGAATGTATTCCAAAATATTCTGTTATTACCGAACATAGTAACTATTTAGTATATAGTAGTGGGAATATGATGTTTGTGCAGATGGGAATCAACCAGAAGGTTACTGGTTGGCTGCAAGCTTTCGGGCAATTTCTTCTTTTTCTCTCCTCGTCAAAGTGAGCCGACCAATATCAGGCAAATGGCCAACATGTTGGGCGACGTATTCAACACGAATGACGCCGGTTTCTATATTTTGCGACGTTTTAACGCAGGCAGGACAAATACCGCCTATTTTATTAGAGCCCATTCGTTTGAGCCTACGTTTGCCCTTACTTTCTGACGTGAAAATTCCACTCCGAAAACACCTGAGCCACTGGACTTTATTTTCACCGATAATTTGGGTCCCTCTTTCCCGGACGAAACGGGTAGATTCTGCTCTTTCAACTTGGGACTTCCAGTTTTCAAAGTCGTCGGTAGTATTAAAAATGAAAAACTGCCGTTCAATGTTGACGTCGTGGGCCTCCTTGTAGTGAAGAATCATCGATTTTCGGTCAAAACACTGGAATGCGGAGCACATGTTGCAAATGTTCACCTTTTTACGGATCATGTTTTTACTCGTACGTGGTAGATGATGCTTTTCGATGTGATCCTTCAAGTTGCACTTGTAATGTGCGGCGAAGTTGCAGTGGAAGCATTGGAAGTTTTTGGCTCCGTGAGATCTCCTCTGGTGTTCTTGCACGTAACGGGCCTCCGAAAATACTCTCCCACACTCCCCACAAGGAAAACGGGATAAAGGCATCAGACCTGAACGCGATGAAACTTGAACTTGAAAAAAACTTAAAGGCTGGAAAGGAACAACTTTATATATTATTTTATGACGGTAGAAGACGGAACGGAAGACGCGGATGAAAGATAACAGTGATAACGGTGGTCAAGTGGCCGCAGGTAGTTCATGGCAGCGACACGAGGAAGCGCTAGTTGTGTCTTATTACTGCTGCGGCGAGGCTCTAGTTGTCATGATACCAGTGTTGCCAACACAACAGCAGATTTAAAGTTCTATATTGGAACCGTCTATCGTCCTCACCAAAAATGAATACAAAATGCTGTGGCTATTCGGAAATTTGGCACTTAGGGTTTGTACCCTAATTATGTGCCGAACTAACCTATCCACACGCCTCTCGCGAGGGGTGCAAATGAATACTATGAGAAAATTCGTCTAAAAATCTCGGAGAACCACCCCTCTGAGTTCACGTCTTCACCAAAATGTTCAACGGGGAATCGATTCAAATGAGTTTTGATGCAATCCAAAAAAGGAGTACACTTTGAAAATTGGTCTTTTCTTGAGGGAAAACATTTTTTGTCTACATTTCTATGTAGGTAAAGTACTCCGGAGACCTCTAAGATACTCTCATGTGAGTAGTATTCATCTAGAACACCTAAAACAGGAAATGGAACCCCTAAGCAGGTGTACTCACTCACGCAAATGCGGCTCATCATTTTCATAGGTTCGTCTTTTAGTAATCCCACTTTGCTGAAGCAAACTATTATGGTCTTTCCCTATCTTACGCATAGAACATAGCATACCGCAAACGCGAATTATTCATCCAAAGCAGTCAATTTCCACAGAACATCGAATTTACTGTCAACGAAATCGCGATATCATCAGCGAATTTAAGCAGGACTATACCGAGCGCACCAACATTTTTCCCTTTTAGCCCATATTTTCTCGTATAATCTTCAATTCCTAATATAAAAATATGTATTTTATTAGCCTAAGTCAGCATACTGCTGGAATCTGCCTTGAAAATCCCTCTATTCACCTAGTGAAACTGGGTTTCACCACCAACTCTTTGTTTTTACCACTGCCAAATGGAAGTTGTAGGATTGCTCCCATTTTGCCGGTAGATTTTAACATGTTAATAATATTGGTACTACCCAGTACATCGTGAATATTGAGTTGACACTTGGTAGTTCATTACTAGCCCTGACTACCCTTTAAGAAGACAGTGGTTGCAGCTATGAGTACATGTTTTCCTCAACTATACTGAAGAAATACATACCATGTTGAGACCAAAGTAGTTTTCTTCAGTATCAAGTCTCCTAGATGCCAGATTATTGGGTGATTTCTGTCTTCATAATAATCTGAATACCCAGGATACCTAAAGGCACTAGGTGGTAGGAATTATGAATTTACCAAAATAAGCATGAAATACTAGCGAGCAAAATAGGATTCTACACCAGTTTACGGTTACATCAGTGATTTTGGCCTGATCGTACTGGTCCCCAAAAATTCCCAAAATGTGGGTCACTATTCCCAGCTTAGATCATTCTCCCCATAAAATACTTGGAAACAGTGAGCCGGCAGTATTGCTGTGACCCACGAATATTCTTCTGAGTTTCTGTAGTGTGAAAGGCATGATTGAATTTAGTACAAATTTTCGGCCTACCTCGGACGATAAGCTATTGTAGAATCAGTTAAGCCTTATTTTGGATCTTGGGTGGGGGAGGTCTGTTTCTTACTTGCTGCGGTCCAAGATTCGTGTTGGTTGGTTATTCCTTGAATAATCAACCTATGTTTTCATGCGAATGGTCAACCTCTCCGATTCGGCTCAACATTTTTTTTCTGGACGTTTCATGGTGTCTAGATAAAAACGGTGGGTGCGGTGGGCCCCAGATCCATCCCAATCGATTCAGTGTCCATGATTTAGTGGAAAATGATACCCCACACGCCTAGGTTCCAGAAATCTCAAAAACACATATTCAAAATGGGTAATATATACCCAATTTGACCCATAACTTCTTCCAATGGGTGCCGATCGTTCTGGGACCCATTTCATTGGATTCAGCGTCCAAAATTTAGTGGAAAATGACACCCCACTTGCCTAGATCGCCCAAAATCTAAAAATTCATTTTTCAAGAAACACATTTTGACCCCTACCCCGCCCAAATTTGGTCCGATCGGGCTGAAAAGCTTGGAGGATCGTCCTAAGCCGGTATCAGACCCCTGACCCAAATTTCAGATTTTTAGAAAATTTTCTACTACCAAAAACGGCGTGGACGGCGGACGGCGTACGGCGGACGGACATTGCCCTTTTGGTTGGTTATTCCTTGAATAATCAACCTATGTTTTCATGCAAATGGTCAACCTCTTTGTTTCGGCTCAAATTTTTTTTCTGGACGTTTCATGGTGTCTAGATCAAAAAACGCTGCAAATTCTTACACAGGGGTTGGTTATTCCTTGGACCAGGCGCATGGAGACTCATTTCTTCAACATGGGGGAAATGGGGAAAAAAGTGGGTGCGGCGGGTCCCAAACCCATTCCAATCGATTCAGGATCCAAAATTTAGTGGAAAATGATACCCCACACGCCCAGGTTCCAGAAATCTCAAAAACACATATTCAAAATGGGTAATATATACCCAATTTGACCCATAACTTTTTCCAGCGGGTGCCGATCGTTCTGGGACCCATTTCATTAGATTCAGCGTCCAAAATTTAGTGGAAAATGATACCCCACTCGCCTAGATCGCCCAAAATCTCGAAAATCCATTTTTCAAAAAACACATTTTGACCCCTACCCCGCCCAAATTTGGTCCGATCGGGCTGAAAAGCTTGGAGGACCGTCCTAGGCCGGAAACAGACCCCTGACCCAAATTTCAGATTTTTAGAAAATTTTCTACTACCAAAAACGGCGTGGACGGCGGACGGCGTACGGCGTACGGCGTACGGCGGACGGCGTACGGCGGACGGACATTGACCTTTTTTGATCAGGACATCATGAAACGTCCAGAAAAAAATTTTGAGCCGAATCGGAGAGGTTGACCATTTGCATGAAAACATAGGTTGATTATTCAAGGAATAACCAACCAAAAGGTCAATGTCCGTCCGCCGTACGCCGTCCGCCGTCCGCTGTCCACGCCGTTTTTGGTAGTAGAAAATTTTCTAAAAATCTGAAATTTGGGTCAGGGGTCTGTTCCCGGCCTAGGACGGTCCTCCAAACTTTTCAGCCCTATCGGACCAAATTTGGGCGGGGTAAGGGTCAAAATGTGTTTTTTGAAAAATGGATTTTCGAGATTTTGGGCAACCTAGGCGAGTGGGGTATCATTTCCCACTAAATTTTGGACGCTGAATCCAATGAAATGGGTCCCAAAACGATAGGCACCCACAGGAAGAAGTTATGGGTCAAATTGGGTATATATTACCCATTTTGAATATGTGTTTTTGAGATTTCTGGAACCTAGGCGTGAGGGGTATCATTTTCCGCTAAATCTTGGACGCTAATTTCAATGAAGTGGGTCCCGGAACGATTGGCACCCTCTGGAAGAAGTTATGGGTCAAATTGGGTATATATTACACATTTTGAATATGCGTTTTCGAGATTTCCGGTACCTGGGCGTGTGGGGTATCATTTTCTACTAAATTCTGGATCCTGAATCGATTGGAATGGGTCCGGGACCCGCCACACCCACTATTTCCCCCATTTTAGTATAATATTCAGCGTCCTCGATTGACATTCACGTGTTCTATTCCATGCAAATAACATTAAATTCTTGAAAATGGAGTCTGCAATGTAAATTGGGGTCCGCGTTTCGGTTAAATTTGAGGAAATGTGTCCCACGGACGTATTCATCACTTCTGGAACGTATTTCTGAGAGCGTCGACAAGAGTCGACTTGGATTGAAACCTATCGGGCTCAACTGCGTGAAAGCTCGGTATCGAGGGTGTGTTCATCAGTCTTTTCGAAGAAAGAGGTAAAAACCTCGAGCTATAAACCACCTATTCGATCGGACGCGATAGGCCATAAAGTCGACGTTTTGAAAGCAGAAACGACGGACGAACCGGCGACCGTGGCGGGGGACGGGAAATGGGGCGGAGCCCCTCGGCGGGTCGGGGGTGGGGAAAATTAAGGGGTAGCGGAGCCGGGGAGTTACCCGCTACAGAAGAGGAAAAGCTGCACTGGAAACTGTCCCGCATAATCCTTGTTCGGAAAACCCGAGGGGGGACCCCCGCCGCGTCCCGCCTCGGAAAAAAACCTCCGCTGCAACAAAATGACAGAGACCCCTGTGATACATTAATCAGAGAATACATAATACAGAGGCTCCGCGCGGTGGAGGGGCGAAGGGGTCCGATACATAAATCCGCCTTTCCTACTCCCGCGCTTCGGGGTATAAAACATCCTCCGCGCCATCTCCACCGCCAAACATTGCCATCCTTTTATGACTACGTGGGCCCCCGCGTATTTTTTTGACGGCTCACCCCCACCCTTTCCAGCCCATCATCCCCTAAAGAGAAAACCTCTCATTTTCCTCGCGGCCTTAAGCTTTGGTTTTAGTTGGTAATATTGTTTCCATTTGAAAAAAAAAAAAAAAAAAACTGGGGTTTTCTTTTCACAAATCTGCACACTAAAAAAAAAAAAAAAAAAAATTATTTTTTCAAATCGTCCAGGGCGTTGTGATTTTTGTTTGTTGTGTTGGCAATGGAGGGAAAAAATACTGTCACCCTCACAAACTTCACGTGGTTTCGAGCCATTGAAACATTTTCCAGTAGTGGATAAGGGGGTGAGGGAGGTTTCACCCCAAGTTATTACCCTGAAAACCCAAGTCGGGGACTTTATGACGAGCGCCATCTCTTCCAATGATATTCGAAATAAATGAGTGGCGGGACAAAATCCGCGAAGTTATGAACGAAACCGCAACTCTGTTTCCGACGAAAGTGGAATCGAAACAGATATTGACCCCCCCCCCCCTCCTTCCCTCTAGAGATTTTTTTTTTCTCTTTTTTTGTCTACCAACCGTAACAAAATTGATGCGTCGGTTTGTCGGAAATCTCACACTGACCACAAACTCTGACGCACAATGATTCATTTCAACTTCGTTTTTTCTCCTCGAAAAAGTCAGTTTCTCATTTTTTTATAGTTTATTATTGTTACTCGCTTCACCGCTACCTTCGCTCGCTGCCAGTTGCCCTTATTCACATTCAACATGTTGAGAAGCTACTGAACGAACTGATCCTGTCTTGTTAGGGCGAATAAAATGTTGCCTATGAACAAAGAAGACCTCCATGAACGTACTTGAGTAGAAAAATGTATTAATATGTTAATAATGCGGGAACTTAAAGTTTTTGAGTGATTTTTCTATTCGACTTATTTTGCTAAACTCTTGGAAGTGCCTGATGGAGCCCTGATTGAGAACTCCCCGTAGTTGAGAGAGAAAGAAACTTTATTCGTGTACAGCTGTTGAGTATTTGAGGATACAAATAGTAAATAACCCCCAGCTGTAGGCTAAGCCTGAGTTGCTGGGGGAGAGTCAGAACATCTCACAAAAAATAACACAATTTTGCACAAATAATATCATAGTAACAATGGCAGTATCACGAAAACATTATATCATCAATATCATTCCTCACATCATATCTTGCTTAGCATAATAATACGATATGTTAGCATACAGAAGGTCACAGATATACACTCTGAAAATAGGAGTCAAATAAATCGCCACCTTTATTAATAAGACACGAATAGACTACTTTCTTATAGGCGTTTCTTTTAACCTCAAGGGACTCCGCAGATCATTGTCACAATTTTTAATTTTTAATTTACTTTTTTAGCATTTATTTATTATCATTTGTTTCATACATACATCTTAACATAAATTCAATGCCTACTCCCCTCTTTAAGATTCCCTTGTGCTGAGGGGAGGAGTCTTATTTGTTGTTTCTCTGTTGTTTAATAATTATCACTGTACATCACTTACTACCTACTGTTTTTCACCTTATGACCTATAACCTTACTGTACATTACTGCTACCTACTGTTTTGCCTTATGACCTATAACCTATATTCCACTTCTATTGGCATACAATTTTTTTAGTTCATTCTTAAATTTCCCAAAATCTTCAATTTCTCTAATTTTCCTTGGAAGCTCATTGAAGAGTTTGCTTCCTCTATAATACAAACTTCGCTGACCACTTGCTGTCGAACAAATAGCTGTAGAGAATATGAAGCAAGTAAAGATGACGAAGATGATGAAGAAGTAGTCATGACTTAGGGTTCATTACATTACCCTGAACTACGAATCTTGTATGATAAGAAACAGGCCTGTCACTTTCCAAGATATACGGGTTTTTATGATAATAAAGCAGCAATGATTTGGCCAGGAGCTGTTTTAGAGTAAACATGCGCGATTCCCCAAAAAGGTCAGATGGAGGAAACCTACGATTTTTGCGAAGCATAATTTTTAGAATGGCTCGTAAGATTCATAGTAGAGTCAATTGTGGGATAACCCTAAATTTGAAATTAAGTTGAATTTCAAATTTAAATTTTTTGTGAAATTTGTGGGAAAAATTGGTTTAACCGGCGATTCAGCGCGGAAAATGTTTTTATTAGTGCAATTGGAGGGAGTTTGAGAGACTGACTGACTGAAATTTTTATTTATCTGTACATTTTTAGGCCTGAGCGGCCCACTCTTACAAATATACAGAAGTGTACATCACATTTTCACGTCAGGGCTATGACATCAAATACAGTTACAAGCTATTCATGTTTAAAAGAAAGAAAAATAAACACCTCTCTAACAAAAATAGAATAAAATAAAATAAATACTGCTTACATTGTCCAATACATACATTAAAATAAATCAAACTAGACAAAAATAGAATAAAATAAAATAAATACTGCTAGAGAGAGAGAGAGGTATATAAAGGACGGTGTGGGATTGAAGGGGGGGGGGGGGGGCTGGAGACAGACCGGTGCAGCGGGGGTCAGATAGGTGGCAAAGACAGTTGAGAAGGTCGTTTACTTTCCAATCGGAAACGCGCTAAAAGTCAAGTGGTCGAAAAAGAAACAAATTGAAAGGGGCACGAGCGGTCTGGAGGTGGCAGTGAAGAAGTCGGTAGCGGCGGGCGGCGGTTGGCGAGGGTGAGGGGGAGTGGGGGGGTGTCCGAGGGGTTGATCGAAAAGCGAAGAGGACGGGCGGGGAGAAGAATGAAGTGGAAAGGGTGTTCGCGGGATGAAGAACGATAGAGGTGGATAAGTGGAGGGGGTTGAAGAACGATGGATGGACGGACGGCGGCAATGGGAGGCGAAGATGAGGGGGAGTAACTACGAAAGTCGAGGACCAAGCGGGGGCGGTAGAGTGAAGGGGGGGCCTCTAATTAGGACGGTTGTGGAGGGGATGAAAGGGGTGAGTCACCGGCTCATTACGAGTCCTGCCGAAGCTCCCGGTAGAAGTCGACCGACCGAACTCACCCGAACCTACCCGAGCCGGACCGAACGCGCTACGGCCACCTTCTCTCGTCCCCAACTGCCGGGCATTGCTTGGTTAGTTGCCATCGTTTCAACAAGACGGTGCCCGATCAAGTCCTATCGCGTCCTATCAACTCACCCGCTAAACTTCAAAGTCCCCGAACTCCGTCTCGCCACTTTGACGTACTTCAAATCCACTTCACCGCTTTAACCCTCAATTCCCGCCACTCTGTGCGTCCGCTATTCAGTTTTTTCGCTTTTTTTCAAACTTTTTTCATTTTTCCGCATTTCGCGTCGTGTTTACTCGTGTCATGATCTGTTGAATCGACTGTGAAATCTCATTCAACTCGTCCAGGCTTCAACTCACGTAAAAATTACGGCAGGAGAAGAAAATCCAACCGAAAATTCTAAAGGTGAGTCAAACTCTAAATAAATTTATTAAAAAAAAAAAAAAAAAAATCAAACTTGAATGACATCCCCTAAAACCGATTTCAATTTCAATCGTTAATCGAATTCACTATACACTCGTCCTTTCCAACTTCTCCTTCCTAATGGAATTCAACAATTCCCAAGCTCGGCGTGAAGTTCAAAGTTGGCGGGAACTTGATACCGTGTTAACACGTGGCTGCTGGGAAATCTCCCTACCCCACTTCTGTCACTCAACCGCTACACACAACAGGAATTCCCGTTTTTGCCGCGAACTACCCCCTCAATTACACTTCAAACTATGCAAAATTTCTACTCGTCAACGAAAAAATTCATCTCCAACGCAAAAAAAAATTGAAACACCCAAATACAAATTAAATTCCCTTCAAAAACGCCCCCTTCTGCAAAGTTAATTCTCCTTTTCGTAACTTTTACCACTTTTGCCAGTCCAAAGTCCACCTAATGTCTTAGTAGAATACTTTTCTTCACATTTCCCGTTCAATAATTCCAAGCTGATAAATTTTACAAATAGAAATAATTAATAAAAAAATAAAACCTGTTGATTGTCACTTGTAACTCATCGGTAAAACTGATCAAAAATTATGGCATTTTTGACCACCGTCGTACTTCCTAAATTGGCTGCCAACGTTGCCTATTAATTATTACGTTTTGATATTGAATACAATTTCCCATTTCATCCGCTGTTGACTAAATTGAGCTGTTGACCGTAATGCGAATAATTTATCGAAAATGTCATATTTAATTTGAATTATATTCTAGTCTCCACTGGTTTTTATGTTTATAAGCCAAAAATTTGTTCATGAAAATTATTAAATAATTTGATAATAATTGCTTCAAACGGCAATTTTGCGCCATTATTGGAAAATTTAAAATAATTTAAAAAATAAATGATTAAACTCTTTAGAAGACGTTTTAAATTTAGATTTTTTAACAAACGAGAATTTCTAATGGAAAGTGTAATTTTTATTAGCCAAAATCGTGTATAAAATTACAACTATTCAATAATTAGTTAACATCAAACGATAGGATTACATTTTATTCAAATTTCAAAAAAACTCAGATAATTTTTAAATAAAAATGTTCAAATATAACATTTGTCAAGCTTTTGGTATTTTATATTGAACAAATTGCTGAGAGTTTTGACATCATTTCAAGGCAATTTATTTTGAGGAAGACTCGAATCAAATTGATAACGTTGCATATCACTGACGAATTGACGGGTGTGCAATTTGCAAAGTGATTTGAGCGAATTAATAATGGGAAGGTGTGTTTTGTGCAGCATATGTTTCCTCTACAAAATATCAAGTCCACCTTTGACCATTGTTTTATTTAAAAACTGCTTTTCTAAACATTTTTTTGGCCAATACACCCAAATTTATATTTTTTTAAGTGTACCTCTTACGTGGAATTATATATTTTTTAAATAAAGTAGTGAATTTTTTGACCGGAAACAAGCGTGTTTACGCTCCAAAATGTCAAAACTCACTGCATTTCACATCAATCACAGGACAGAATGAGCTTACAGCACAATCGCCCACTATTATTATTATTATTTTTTAATATTTGTCACCTAAAGCAAGTTATTCTTCAACATCCATGCCGAGTTCGTGTTGTCAAATAATTTAAATAATTTGTCTTTCGCAAATTATTAAAAGAAATGCCAACTTCATAGGACTACAAGAACTAATACGATAAAACGTAGAAATAAGTATTTGTCGAGTCAAATTTTGTTTTCTAAAATCGATCATTTTTGATCAAACAAACGTAATTCCCCTGCAAAAGAATCGAACGAACCATCGTACCGCGTATAAGAGAAGATATGAATATATCAACACCCCCCAAACAAACAAGACAAAACACATTAATTTTTCACAAAATACAAAATCGTAGGTATTGGTGAAAAATAGAAGAATTTTCAGCGTTTTCCCGAACATTTGGGTCGTTGGAGGGAAAATCACAAAAAAATGCGCGTTCTCTCAGGGTGCAGACATTTTGCAAAATAGGTAGAATTTTTTTAAAATATTATTCAATTTTTATAATACTTGAAATTATGCTCGAAATTTAATTATGGGGACTTGAGTACAGGAGATATATTCGAATTCAATGCTCCAAACGAGGCTGAAGCATTGACGCATTATCAGGGAGCTCACCCCTGCAACGGGACATGGAAAACCGCTTATGGGGTGACATGAATGTTAAAAAAGACATTTTTTTGCCAAAATGTACAGTATTATGTGTCATTTAAGTCGCAATCTGAATGTTTAAACGATTAGAACTGCGTTTATTGGTTCCTTCTAGACAATTCTAGTTCCGTAGAGGTGACGAGAGGGCGCTGTAGGCTTCAATTCCGCCTCTTGGGCGTCATTCCAGCCAAATCCCGAAATTTCCCGGGTGGATCTTGACTAGCGTTCAATGAGGAGCTATTGTCGGCGCCATTTGGCGGCAACATTGCCTCCGTCGTGGATGGGGATGTCAAATACCGAACAAGGGAATTGGCGGGTCCTTGCCGGCGTCAACCTGAGGGAAACGGGGCAATTTTTCCCGGACGGATCCTAACTAATGTTTAGTGAGGAGCCATTGTCGGCGCCGTTGTACTCCAAGTTTGCCTCCGTACCGTCGAGGATGGGGACGTAAGTCTCCGGACAGGGGAATTGGCGGGTCCTTGCCGGCGTCAACCTGAGGGAAACGGGGCAAATTTTCCCGGTCGGATTCTAACTAAAAATGTTCAATGAGGAGCTATTGTCGGCGCCATTGGGCGGCAACATTGCCTCCGTACCGTCGAGGATGGGGATGTAAGTTTCTGGACAAGGAAATTTGTGGGTCCTTGCCGGCGTCAATCTGAGGGAAACGGGGCAAATTTTCCCGGTCGGATTCTAATTAATGTTCAATGAGGAGCTATTGTCGGCGCCATTGGGCGGCAACATTGCCTCCGTACCGTCAAGGATGGGGATGTTAGTTACCGAACATGGGAATTGGCGGGTCCTTGCCGGCGTCAACCTGAGGGAAACGGGGCAAATTTTCCCGGACGGATCCTAACTAATGTTTAGTGAGGAGCCAATGTCGGCGCCGTTGCACTGCAAGTTTGCCTCCGTACCGGGGGTGTACTTTTCCTCATTTCCAAAAATTTGGAATTTAGCGTTGTCGATTTGGGGGTGAGGGTTGTATCCTGACTTCATTTTAATATAACCCAAAGTGCACAACAATTTATATTAGTGAGAGGACCAATTTAGCGATAATATAAGGTATTTTGTGATTATGTATGTCGGAACATCATTGGATAACGTAAATAAATATACCTCAAATCGAGTTTAAAGGACAGCAATATGAACCCCTGTTTCTGATCCTGAATGACTAGTTCCACAAACTTCCCTTTTGTCACATAAAAAAATGTGAGATTTACCGACCAAGATCAATCATTTCCTCCTCCGAATCTCCTTCGCGCTCGACCTCCCACGTCTCGATTTCTCATGTGAAATAGGGAAACATCGTCACAATGCGAGCGATAAGCGGCGCACTGTTCGGTTTACGTTGACATGCGGGTGTTTAAAAGGTTCGAACGAACCGCCGACGGTCGCCCTTCGGTCCTGTACGGGCGATACGGGCCGTTAATGAGCTTTATTTCCACCCTCCGTTCAATCATTTGGAACAAATCGTTAGACGTTGAAATTTGAAACTAGATGCCTGTAACTTCACTGTGGCTTACTACTCCTATCACGTTCTTCATACTGAATATCGGAGCTAATTGGTAATGATCAATTATCCGAAATGGGTTCTAATATATATTTTTCATTTTTCTTTCCATTATTTCTTTCTATTCCGCTCCTGACTTGAAGCAGTTTCCTCTCCAGGTATCTTAATTTTCATAACTGGATTTGATTAATGTAATTTATCAAGAAAATGGTGCAAAAACCGGCTTAACAACTATCGTATGTATCATCTCTATCAAGGTGCCTACGTAGCTATACTCTCTCTGTACATGCCACCTCCAATAAACCATTGTCCTCCCTCTACATGGGCCTTGCATATACTTAGAATGTATTGGTAGGAGTTATTTGTAAGAATTACAAGTCCGTAGGAGAGATTTGAACTTCATCATTGTTCAAAATACTGAAAGCAAAAGATCAGCGAATTTCCTCTCTCAACCTTAGCGGACTGACTTTTCATGCAATACATTCCTCCGAAGTACCACCAATTTGTAGAGAACAGGTAACTTTGTAGAAAGACAACACTAATTCACGATGATGGCCAAAAAAGTACACTTTTTCAACAGAAAACAAATAGAACGTACAGATAAAATTAAAAAAATTGTTTCTATTAAGCTAGTCGATATCTTATCTATAAACATTGCGATTATTGATCATACGGAGCGAAAAAAAAAAAACATTTCTAGACGAGAAAAATGTATGAGAAAGGGGAACTTGAAAAGAATTTAACCTGTTGTCATCCCGACTACGAATCACGAGTGAGCATCCCAAAATATAAAATTCAGACGAGAATCGTTCTTGGCATAAATGAAACCGGATTGTTGTACGGACAATTCAATGAACTCCGCCCTCAAAGTCTCTTAAAAACTGACGTTGGCGTCGAACTCACAAAAAATGTTATTCGAGTCTAGGAATCAGTTTCATCCCGCCTACGAATTAGGGGATGAGTTTTCTCCAAATGTAAAATTTGAAGGAGAATTTTATTTTGAGCACAAAGTGAATTAATGTTTAACTCGTTCAACGCAAAATAACACAAATTTGTGATGAATCCATCAATAAAATTTCTCTCCAAACGACTGTTTGGCGTTGACGTTGGCGTCAAACTGACGAAAAATTTTATCAGGGACTAGAATTTTTTTGAATTAATGAATCTCCATGCGCCTGGTCCGAGGAATAACCAACCCCTGTGTAAGAATTTGCAGTGATTTCCTTTCATCATAGTTCTTTTTTTTTTTTTTTTTTTTTTTTTTAACTTGAACCTGTCAGAAACGCCTGATAGTAAATGAAATCTGTGAACGAAATGGGGGTGGAAATGGCCTTTTTTATATTATCCTTTACTTCGGTATTCTTCTTTATTCTCTAGTTTATTCTGAGAAGAAACAATTTTCTCAGTCTATCAGGAATAAACTTTCATTTTTTCATACGAATTACATGAACTATATGTTTTGTATCTCGTAAGTACCAACGGCTGCTGCATCAGCAAATAGAGACTTATAAGTTTGTCCAACCGAGCTCAGACTCGTTGCTGTACCCGTACTGATAGTGCCTAGAGGCCGCTCTCATCCATTCTGTGTTGTCTTGAAATGAAGTTTTTTTTAGACAATTACAAGAATCAATTTTATTAATTTCATTCAAAAAGGGAGGGGCCGGCAAAACATTGCATCGACAAGACCAGCAAAGGCGATGGGGTCGTTGCACGTTGGATGTGCCGGACTAGCCTATCCTGTGGAACAGTTCCACACGGGACTGTTCCGCGCTGAGACTAGTCTCATATACCTGTTCCGGCGGAACAGATTGGAACAGTCAGTTCTACGGGGTCTCATGATGACTGTTCTGCGAGTCTGACGACTCCGACGATGCTGTTGCATCTCTGTCCTGTTCTCTGTTACGGAACACTTTATAACAGCAAGTAATTCGCATAAAAATACTCGAAAACATCTCTATCCTGTTCTCTGTTGCGAAACACTTTATAACAGGAAGGTAATTAACTCTAATTTAATACTAAAAATGATATATCTAAAAGTTATTTTGGGTAAGTTGAATTAAAACAATCAAATAAATTAGAAATTGTTTTAATTATGTCAAAAAATTTAGGTCAAATTATTCAAACTCAATTAGGTCTTGTTCAAAATCATGACAAAATAAATCTGACCGTAGTGACAGTTATTAAATTATCTTATGTTTAGCATTTAGGAACACAATTTCTTTAACTTTACTGGGTTTCAGTCGTGATTGTTTGTCACTAATTATGCTTCCAGTTTTTGAAAAAATACGTTCAGACGGAACTGATGTTGTAACCACATTGAAATTTTTTAATGGCAGTTTTGAAAGCGTTGGATACACAAATCTCTTTTCGTTCCACCATTGTAGATAATCGTTATTTCTCTCCAAGGCCGGCCATCCAAGTACCGATTTACCGTTCGATTCATCGTACAATAAGAAAAAAAGGTCAGATCTGACGACAAATCGAAGCGTGTATGTCACCAAATCTTACAATCTCTAGAACTGTGCAGGTAATCGGAATCGAATGAAAATTTCATTCTGACGGACTGTGCAGTTCAACGAAACGAAGTGTTTTCCGAACTTCCCTTCGATACTTTCTATTCTACTCGTGTCGCAGGTATTAATTTAACAAAAAGATATTATATCCTGATGTTCATAATTTCCGACCCGAGTTGGTACCAAATGGATCGAGAGAATACGATGCAAAAGATCGGTATTGACGAATATCTAACCGTCCTCGATTCGATCAACGTTCCCTAGTCTTGCAACCCTGGACCTTGACGTTAATATAATGAAAATTTGACTCGACTGCCCCAAAATAACACAAAAGTCGAATGAACCCGTCGACAAATTGAACCACCAAAAACGACTCTTCGGCGTCGTCGTCGGCGTCGAACTCGACCTTTCCGCGTTCGGTTCATTCAAGTCACCGGAGGAGCGAACCCTCTCGTCGGGGGTAGTTTTCGCGGGATTTGCGCTGAGGTTCCGCGGCTGTTCGCCTCCCACGTGAACCCGCCCATCGATACTTTGTGTCCTCTTTTCCGCCGATTTTATCCGCCGGGACGGGTCAGCCCTCGCGGTGGAGAGCGCATATTCGGGGAAAGGGACGAACCGTCGGGGGGTGGACCAAATTGGGGAGGGGGGGGGGGTGCTTCTCTAAAAATTATTCTCCTCTTCTTCTGAATCAAATCGCCAGCGGTACGAGCTACTTTTCCCGTTCGTACAATTTATTTAGAAAATAATATCAATTCACCCTCTACGATAGACTGGAATTCAGAAATAATACTCTACGTTACATAACTCGCTTTGCTTTCTAAGGGCAGTTTCCCCGAACCTCAAAGAACGTAATTTTCCCGTGTTATCGATCATTCACTTTGTCGCTTCAACAATGAGACGTTAAAAACCACCCTGACGAAAAATATGAACTATCATCTACTTGATTTAATCTTATATATAAAATTCTCGTGTCACAGTTTTCGATGCCAACTCCTCTGAAACGGCTTGACCGATTTTGATGAAATTTGTTGTGCTTATCCAGTATCTATGAGAATTGGCCAACATCTATTTTTCATCTCCTTAAATGTTAGGGGTAGTCACCCCTAAATTTTTATTATTTTATTTTTTAGACCAAATTTTTAATTTCTGTTTTTTTATGATACAACATATATATGATATTTTTACAACATAATGATATAATGATTCTAGGATGTTGAAGTTAAGATTAAAGGGTGAAATATAAATAGTTCTCGAGTGGGTAGACCATCCAGTTTGTTTGTGTTAGCTAAAGATGGACTAACAAAAAATATTGTTCATGCTATAGCATTAAGAGATCGATATTGTTTAATAGTGTTACTGTCATAATTGCTTAATAAATGATATATAATTTTAAGGAATAAATTATAATAACTTAAAAATAATGTTAGCCTTTTGTTATTTTTATATTCCCTCATCGTTCACAGTGCTCCATGCTTATTTCACGCATATACCACATTCTTTATACACATTCTAACATACATACATACTTACAATAAGTTAGCTATTGTTTGTCTACACTAGAAATTATTAGGAAATTATTTATATGGCAAAACAACGTTTGCCGGGTCAGCTAGTTTAATAATTGTATATACAAATTTTACAATTTTATATAAAAATAATAATTACAAAGATGCTCCCGCTGGGTACTTTTCCCCGATTTTCCACCTGCCGAAAATTGAGAGGGCGCGTAAAAATTTGAACTACAATTTTAGTTCCTGAACTAAGATGACCTGAACTGAGAAAATCGTAACGTATTACGTACGTACTATGTCAATCAGTTACACAATAAATCGTCACTCATCATCGTAGGAAAAGTTTCAGGTAAAATTTCACATTTTTTTCACTTAAAACGTCATTTTTAAGCTTATGTTAGCATTATGTCACGAAAATGAATTGTAATATACCGTTTGAATGCTGGTATATTGGGAAAATTTTGTCACATTTGAACGTGAATAATTTTTCATGAGAAAATGTTTCTTTCTCCCGGCTGAACGTTGACTAATTTCGCGTTTTCATTTATTTCCTAAATTTAGGCTAAGTTAGTGAATACCTACTCCATTTTTGGTGACGTTGATGTGCTCATCAAAAGAGAAATTGAACGCTCTTTCCTACAGTGTACTCAGGTATCGGATTTTCTTGTAAATTAGGGGAGGTATGGTAATTTTAGTGACGTCTGGTCGAAAACACCAAACAAAATTTTAAATCGTAAATAAATCAGAAACAAATCCTCTAAAAAGAAGCCCTCAAGACACTTTATGTTGCAAATAAGTTGTAGAATCGCACCTTTAAAGGCTGTCAACCATAAAATTTAACAACCTGTATACTCAATGTTTTCGTCAGAATGACCTGAAGACAGATTGTTGTTGGTTTCTGTATTTTCTACTATTGTGTAATATAAGCAGTATTTAAAACGTAAAATGCTTTAATGACTCGTTAAACAAAGTTAAAAATATTAATAGTAAATCGCCTTCTGAAAGCAATGAAACTGAGTTAGATAACAAATCGGGTAGATTTAGAAATAATAATTTGGTTTTCCGTGTTTTCAGTTCCAATTCTTATTAAAACTCCATTTTTAGTATCCGATTTTTCGTAACGATTTTTCAATTTACTCACTAAAAGCGCAAACCTATCGTTCAAGGCGAACTAGATACGATAATCTCGACGAAACAACAACAAAAAAACGAGCACAGAGGAAGCATAAATAAACTCTTCAAACTAATGGTTGAGCGATCAATTGAGTTGAGCAGTTGCAGGGCTATTGCAAGTCGTTGTAAATTAGGAACATCCTCCAGTCAATTTGGGAGCGTTAGCTCTTATAAGCGTTCTCCTTTTCGAGGCAGCGAACTGACCTAAGGAATCTTCAAACCCTTGTCTATTCACTTATAGCGTCGCTTTCATAAATATCCTACTCTAGTTTAAACTGCTCCAATTCCACTCATATTGCCGTAGGTGTAGGTTATAGTAAATAGTTTTTATTACTATTATTCGTTTCTCATAAAATTGGAGGAAATCAATTTTAATTTTTGTAAACTGTCTAGTTCAATAAAATATTAGTTCCAATAACGCAGTGAACGCAAGATTCACACATAAGTTGCTGCCCAAATGTCTGTTGCCTACGGTATTCGTTCGCTGTATTTTATACGGATTTTCTTTAGATTAACTGACCTAAGGAATCTTCAAACCCTTGTCTATTCACTTATGGCATCGCTTTCGTAAATATCCGGCTCACACTCGCGTTTAAACTGCTCCACTCATATTGCCGTAGGTGTAGGTTATCTGGTAAATAGTTTTTCTTTATTATTATTTGTTTCTCATAAAATTAGAGGAAATCAATTTTACTTTTTGTAAACAGTCTAGTTCAATAAAATATTAGTTCCAATAACGCAGTGAACACAAGATCCACACATATGTTGCTGCCCAAATGTCTGTCGCCTACGGTATTCCTCGGTTGTCTTTTGTACGGATTTTCTGTAGATTGATCTATTTTTGTAGGCATTGTGACTTCGGCGTTCTCAATTTATTGGGAACCTTAGAATAGTGGTACATACGAGGGTGGATCGATTAGTATCCGGCCTGACCAAGAAAAACAACGTTTTTAAGATTTTTTTATTTTTATTTCTCAACATAATCTCCTTCAAGGCTGATACATTTCTCATAGCGGTGTTCTAGTCTAGTAATGTCTATAGACTGATTCGTCAAGCTCCTCATCTGGCAAAGAAAAAAATCCTTTTCCATCACTATAATGCACCATCGCACACGTCAATCATTGCAATGGCTAAAATCAACGATCTGAAGTTTGAATTGATGCCGCACCCTGCCTACACTCTCCAGACCTAGCCCAGAGCGACTATTTTCTGTTTCCTAACCTCAAAAAATGGCTTGTCGGTGAGAGATTTGCGGACAATGAAGAATGAATCGAAGCTGTAAATGGGTATTTTGAGGAGCTTGATGAATCAGTCTATAGAGATGGCATTACTAGACTAGAACACCGAGAAATGTATCAGCCTTGAAGGAGATTATGTTGAGAAAAAAAATCTAAAAAACGTTGTTTTTCTTGGTCAGGCCGGAAACTTATTGATAGAATTGTCGTAAAATGGTCATTAGAATGGTTCTGCTATGAAAAGAATGTACAGTAGGAGTATGAAACCTCTTTAACAGAAAGTAAGTACTTTAAACGAAGTTGAGATGACCTTCTAGACATACTGAAGTGAAAGTCGGTTCAGATTGATAACTAAACGAAGGAAACGATTAAAAGAACTAAAACACATCAGACGTCCAACAGTACAGTTCACTTGCAGCAGAAAAACTTGTGATTGCTTGTAACTATTTGAAAAACAACATGGCGGTAGGTCGAGCTGATCAAACTCTGACAGCTGATTGGTCTTGTGCACCTCTGCAGTGCTGCTAGCAGTGGTTGTCCTCCGCACTACAAACATTGGGTTTGTTTTCTCTATGAAGCAAACCCGCCTTAAATGATAAACCTTTACAATTTTTGTGTGGTTTTAGTTCAAAATTAAATTTTCAACATAAAACCGGCTTCAAACTACCAACATGAGAGTGTAATTTGTGGAAAATGTTACAGTTCGACGTCGCCAAATACTGCGGAAAATAAATCACCCGAAATGTATTTTCTGTCTAACGATAAGCTACTTTACCTCGTGCTGACATTTGGAAATTGAATTCAAGTGGCTAGGTCAATTAAAAAAATTATCTACATCGCTCGTGTGAGAATTGGTCTGCAATTACAAAGCCACTCCACGTGTGATTGAGTCACAAAAAGCAGAGAGGAAAAAAAAATATACGAACGACATTTCACTAATTGATGTTTTTTAATCATTATTGGGAAATCAATTTTAATAAATTGTTCGTTCGTTTTTATTTTTGAGAGGAAGACTCTCGATTCAGTTCGAAGCTCATCAGAGATAACTGTTTGTGGGGCATCGCGATTTCTAAATAAATACTGAGTGTGTTGTATTGGTCAGTAGCGAAATTGGGATACAGTAACTAGAATGACCAGAAGTACAATTTTCAGCAGTACAGGTCCTTGACGTGGGGTTGAATGGCTCCCAAATCGTTCTGTTTTCAGATGAAAAATATGATGGCTAATCCCAAGTCTTCAAGCTTTCAGTATTGGTTTTCATTCGGGAAGAATCGGACCAAATATGGGTGGGGAAGGGGGGTAGGGGTCAAAATGTGTACTTCGAAAAATGGATTTTCGAGATTTTTGGCGACCTAGGCGTGTGGGGTGTCATTTTCCAGTAAACGTAGGACGCTGAATTGATTGAAGCGAGTCGCCATGCTCCTGGTTCGAGGAATAACCAACCCCTGTGAAAGATTTGCTACATTTTCAATATAAACAAATTCAATTGAAGTTAATAGGGTAGTGAACAAACTGGCTCAAAGGGCTGTACACTCCCCTGCGATTTAATATTGTGATATTAAACAGTGTTTTCTCTTTGAAACCTTCAGAAAAGTATGTCTTTTATATAGGCGCGTACCTGAGTCGTGGAAAAGAGAAAAAAATAATTAAATAATTCAACCGACGCAAGTAGTAACTTCTTGTGGGAGTTGTAGGAAATGAGTAACAAGCCGGGTGAGAACGAATTCTTCGACTTCCGACTCGAGTTGCGCAACATTCTTCGTGGAACGAACGAGTCCCAACAAACGAATACAAGTTAGGTATAGTAATTAATCGTACTTAGGTGACTCTTGACTAGAAGGCCTGAGCAGAGGAGGTTCCCACGAAGGCGAGATTGAATTGTAGGTTGGATCGAGATTGTAGGCTTCAACTTGCTGATTTACAAATTATCTCAATCGATGAACAATAATTTTTTTTAAATTAACTTGGGGCTGACTGTGCAAGCCAAAGATGTCATCAAGACCCTGAGAGCATGTTGGCCGTTTCAAGTATTTTGGGGCAGCTGTTGTTTTGGGACTGGTCGTTGCAGGGTGAGTTGAGGGCTCGGATTGAGATCTTTATTTATTTATTTATAGCACGGACCCAAGGTCCAATTAACAAGAATATAAATATAATTAAATGAAAACAAAGGTAAAATGGCTGGGTACAACACCTAACAGGATAGCAAACATAAAACCATTAACAATCATTTGGCAGAGAGGACTTCAACAGCTCGCGCCCTGTAAGCGTGCAGAGAGTCCGAGAAGAGATCGCAGGCAGCCTCTTGTACAATCAAATTTGCCTGACGAGGAAGACGGAGAAGCGGGCGGTCCCTGAGGTAATTTGTTTGTGCAAATGGAACGAAGAAGACATTGTGCGAACGAGAGAAAAATTGAGGCACATTGAGGGAGATCATTTGCAGAAGAGGAGGACAATCGATGACTCCATTCATCAACTTATGGAAGAAGCATTGATCGGCCACAGCACGACGACTGACCAACGGGGTAAGACGGCAGACACGTAGGGTTGAGCCATAGTCGAGATCATGCCACGGGATACCCATCTTGAAAGCAACGTAACGAAGGAAGATGTGCTGTACAGTCTCAATCTGGTGGGCGTAGGTGGCGTAGTATGGCGACCACACGACGGACGAATACTCCAGGAGAGGACGGACAAGCGAGCAATACAGCGTCGTAATGGCCTTGACATCACTGAATTCGCGGGTGTTACGCTTTACGAAACCCAGTACCCCCCGAGCACGGCCAGTAACTGCGTCAATGTGTTCGCCAAAATTTAACTGTTGATCCAACAGATCACGCGTAACTTGCAAGCGATGGAGAGAAGTGCCAAGAATGGAGTAGTGGAAAATAAAAGGGTCTTGCAGGCTATCTTCCGGGCTGCATTCAATAAGGTGCATTTCTCTTTTCGCTGGAGGATGGTCAAATGTTACGTCATTTCCGTTTTGACATGGTGTTGAGTCGTGGTCGGTTTAAGGTGGCCGTACACGACGGGTCCACCAGGCCAAATGGCTCGATCCATCCCCGCGCCGGTCCATTCTCACCCGTGTGTGGGGAAATGCAGTGGCTCAAAGCGGCTAGGAAGGCCTGGCTGGGTTTTCAAACGAGCCAAAAATTGTACCATCCATGTGTGTGGAAACTCAGAGCCAAGGACTCAGGCCAAGGACTAGCTGCTCTCTCGTGAGAGGCGATCCCTAGTCCAAACCCTTCCAGCACCTATTTAGACGTCCGTCGTTTTTGGACCGCTTGGTAAAATTGAAACATGAAATTGGAAGTGATAAAAACCGATTAATTTGTCTTGGAGGTAATCGACAAGTATCGTGAACATCCATGTTGATGGCAAGTGACGCATGTCGGTGGAACCCATCGCAAACAGGGAAACCGTTCAAAAGAAGCATGCGTCGATTCGAAGTTCTTTCAACAAAGATCTCTCCAATTCGGCCCAAAAATTTTTTCCGGACGTTTCAAGGTGTCTAGATCAAAATTAGCAAATGTCCGTTCGCTGTCCACGCCAATTTTGGTAGTAGACAATTTTATAAAAATCTTGAATTCGGGTCGGGGGCTCGTTTTCGGCTCTAGTTGGTCCTCCTTTTCAGCCCGGGAAGGGTAGGGGTCAAAATGTGTTTTCTGAGAAATGGATTTTGATTGGATAGTCCTTGATAATCAATCAATGCAATCATGCCCAAGGTCATGAGAGATCGACCACCTCCGGTTGGCATCAAAATTGTTTTGTAAACGTTTCATTACGATACATGAGATTTTTGGCGATCTAGGCGTGAGGGGTATCATTGTCCTCCAAATACGTAATTTGACATTGATGAAGTGAGGCGATTGTCCAATAAACAATGGGCAAACAGCGATTCTTTCATCACAGCAACATTTTCACGGGCTCAACACAAGCAAGAACCTAGAGAAGAATGGCTCTGCCGAGTGGGACTCCCCAGAATATGTCCCGATACCATATTTATGGACTCAGGCTTACGGATCCGTAGCAAATGGCCGCCGTAAGGTTGTGGATATAAACCGGCTTGAGACTTTTGAGATTGGTTGATCCGGAGGATGTTGAAAAACCCATGGGCGTAATGACTACATTTTGCTGCAAAACAACATCAACCGGGTGCTACTGTGCACCATAAAGCGTCTAAGGTTGCGTGTCTTGGCCACATTATGAGCAACTCGGAATACGAACTGCTGCAGAGCATAATTATGGGCAATAATGCTGGGGATAGAGCATTTTGGCTACTGAACATTCCTCGGTGGACGGGCATCAGCTGAGCAGCAAATCTCTTTTAACTCTATCACCGCTGCTGTGATGCAATGTTCTTTTTGCGTCGCTGCGAGCTGGGATCATTAATTTAATGCGTTTTCCGCAGTATTATATTGTTACATAATTTTCTTAAAAATATCACAGCAGCTCACTGTACCTAAAGAGTAAATGTGAACATATTTAACTACTGAAACGTGGCCTTCTGAATTCGTAGAATAAATGTTCAAGAATTATTAAGAGTTAGAAAACTAAAAATTAAACGAAAACAAGGTCAACAACGGATCGCAGTAGTCCTAGGAATCACATTGTGTATAGAAGGCCATCTGGAGACACCAATATTCCCATTACGATCCAATTGCCAGAGCCCAACGCGTTAAAGCCCACGTGACCGCATAATACGACTAGTTCTCGACCGAAGCTTGGCATTCACCAGCTGTCATTTTATTATTTAGGAAGGAAAATGCAGGTTGACGAGGGAAACTGAACTTCTCGTTCAAAAACCCACTTACGAATAATACTACAGGCCATCCTAGAATGAAAGCCCTAAATATGGGCCTCGGAAAACCAGAAAACTCCAGGGAGTTTGAGGAACAAAGGTCCAATCAGTAACTGGAAGGAAGACGCTATTATGGGAAATAATAAACAGTTTCAAACAGTCGAGAGCTCGAAGCGCGCATTGTGTTGATAATTAGCTTCTTCCTTCGGTGCGCCTAAAGGCCAATTCACAATGATTATCAGCGGCAGCGTGCTCGTATTAGTGTTATTAGGTCTCGTGGATCCTCACATCGCCTCAATGTTAACCTCGACACAATGTTAAATGTCACGTATACTTAATTCCTGCCTTCTGTCAACCGCTTTTCAAATACATTGACAAAAAGGAACGAAGCATCGACGGAGAGTTTAACTAACGGGTTTTTTTCTCGTTCATTTCCCAGACTTGAGAAGGTTGTTGATACTGTAATGATGATGATTAACGGGCCGCGAGGACAATATACTGTTGTTTGAGAGTGGGCTTCAACTGGTGTTTGGCTGTGTAGTGGCGGTTTCCCTTATGCTGATTCGCATCAGCGATTATGAACAAGCAGGAGGACTGGTGAGCAGTCATCAGCGCTTACATTTAACGAGTATTCCACAATTTAAGATCCTGAAGACTTTGAGAGGCCACTTCCGTCAGTGGTAGAAAGGGATGCCAAGAGCTGAACACTGAAAAAAATTTTTAACTGATCCATGACTTTTGGTTACTTTGATGGAACATTGGATTCCCAACATCAATTCCCACCATGTTCCTTCCAACCAATGTGCCTGTGGAGCTAGCGCATTGCCGTCTGGCCATTGTTCGTGGTTGGAACGAAGTTTTATCCTCGTTGCTTAAGGGAACATAAAAAGATGCATTATTTTTGTAAGTTTCCTAAGAGCACTTTTGCCAGAGAAACTAGAGCACCCTACTCGAGGATCAAGCTTGGTTAAAGACGCCTTCTTTTAGGAAGTCTGATGCACAACAAACTTGAGAAAACAGCCCTAGTACCTTTTACTGCCGACAGCGCTAACTGCGGTTTGGAATATGTCAACAATCTCATCCAAAAAGAAATATATTGCTACTCTCTCCTGTAAAGATCATACTCACATAAACTCAACCACGATCTCAATCAATAATGAACTTATGAACTATTATCACACAGTATCATTAACAAATTTCATTCATTTCTGATGAGAAAGATAACCTAATGTTTCCTGTTTGATTTTCGCACTAACAGAAAATGTTCCTCATGATTAGAACTGCAACGATATATTCTACCTGTGAGAAATGCTGATAAGAAAGGGCAAAGTTCTCTGGGACCCATTCAAGACTTGTGATTACGGGCAACACTGGTAAGCTCAGGATTGCCAACAGAGGCGTTGAAAAATTGGAACCAAATGGTCATGGTTGCCTCTGATGGGTCTGTTTTGTGTTTGAAAAATAATCGAGGCCAATAATAATGAACATTACGGAAACAATATCACTTGAAGGTACTCATATTGGCACTAATGTAACCTTGTTTATTTAAGAACACTATACGCTGATTAGGCTCCTCCACTTGGAGTGGGATTCACTGGAAGACAATCTAATTGATTCCAGCGTCATTATTATGGAGCTGAGAGACCGACCTAGATAAGTTGGAAGTAAACAACAACCATAATGTTTTCCGATACACCTTTGGGTTGATAATGAACGTCGGGGGTGGTTTTAGGTATCCGGGCAACCCCCTCATCTTTCCCGAGCCCGAACGACGAGGCCGATGGGTTGGGGAGATATCAAGTGTTCCACCTAATTAATCAGTATTGGTTATTAATCTCGGAAGCAGGTTAATTACCTTCTGTGGAGGCGAGAGCCGGCGGCTGCGAGGGGGCGGGGGACGAGCATCCTCTTACGGAAAAATGAAGAGTTTCTATTGGACGGTTACTGGCTGCTCCATCAACTTTGCCTCTCTTCAAGGCAGTTATCGCATTTCACAGTTATCGACGAATTCGCCCTTGCAAAACATTGTCGGAAGATTGGATCATTTACGCGGAATGATGAAAAATGACGCTCTTCAACTCACTGGTTCAATCTGTTCCGTTTGGAGCGTCTTGCATAACAAGGACTGATGGTCAGAGCCAGTTTCTAGATGAGTCTCCTTTGGCTACAGATGTGCAGCCCTAGTTATTTGCCACAAAAAGAAACAGGGCTCTCAGCGCAGGACCTAGTAATTATTGGACAGAAATGACCAGAACGCTTGACAGAAGGATGCTCAAGTCTTGGATTTCGGACTACCTCAGAAACATGAGCATGGTCGTCATGTTGAGTCTGTCTGAGGTATTTCAGGCATCCGGTTTTCCCCAAGGCTCGCATTTGGGACCACTGCTATTCCTCCTAATTGACGCTGTGAGGCCCGCGCTCCATACTGTTTTCTTCCTCCTCTTTGCAGACGACCTTAAGCTGCTCTTGAAGATCGAATCTCCCCATGTCTTCTTCTTTAAGGCCCCTGCAGACGGGGACAGTAGTGGCGTCCAGTAGGCCTAGCCAGTAGTGGCGGCCAGCAACTGTCCTTCTACTGTCTCCGTGTGAAGGGGGGACTGGACGCTTCAACGGCCAGTAGCTACTGGCCGCCAGTAAAGACAAAATAGTTTGAGTTTAGTGGCCGCTCCGCGGACAGTAGCGTGGTCACGTGACCTACTGGCGGCCATTATTGTCCTGTTCTTGAAAGGTACTGGCCGCCAGTAAAGCACTGGACGTTGTAGGAAACTTGAAATTGTGTTCGCTGGTACTCGAAAAAAAATTTGCAAGGGATTGGTATGAATCACCAGTAGCTAAAAATCTTAAGCAATCTCCAGTTTCACACGGGCAGGAATTGCACTCCTCATTACCGTATCAACTTTTGAAATGTCACTTTCAACTAATGATAAAAGTTCATTGAACTGATCTACACTCATCCTCATAATTTTTTTATATTCTTGAGGATCTTCATTCGCAAGTTCTGTTAAGATCGTCGATGAAGCTCCTAGGTTACTGCGACGTCCAACCCAATCCTTCACCCAACAAGTTCTATTACTTTTTAGTAACTCTTGCAATTCTTCACTCAAACAATGCACTACTTCAAATACAACTTCATCAATAGCTTCATCTACTGCATTTTCGTATTCGTCGACTTCATCCATTTTAAAGGCACAAAGCACACAACACACCGCCGATGCCACACTGGACACTGGCCGCCACTAAAACAGTTTCGCTGGCAACCAATACTGTCCCCATGTGTAGGGCTACTGTCTGGACAATACAGTGGCCGCCACTAGTGGACGCCAGTACTGGCTGCTACTACTCTCCCCGTCTGCAGGGGCCTTTAGGACGCCTATGACCATCTGCATGTATAGTGTTTTTCAGGCAGTCTAGCGTTAAACCCTTTCAAAGGCCATGTTGCCTACCTATCCCGCTCTTTACAACGTCATGAACATACTCGTAGGTACACCATCAACAGGGTCTTTGTCCCCATGTCTGTCCCAAAACAACTAATCGCGTTCATACTCAACTAACGCTCCAATTCTCTAATTATGAAATAGGTAGCAATGTTGCAGCAGGCGTATCTCCTTCAACATTGACATAAGTTCCAAAGAATATAGTTGATTTGGCGTTATGATCCTCATGTTGACATCAGATTTGCTCGAAGCGGCGCTTTACTGGTGTGTACTCACTTCTTGTGTTAGGGCTAAGCGTAGTTATAACCGTTTCTGACAGAACCGTGTACAACTAAATGAGTAACAAAGAAAAAAAACTCCTCAATAATAGAATGTGACGTATTGTAGGCGAAAGGAGTTGAGCTCGGTGCGGTTTGGGAAATGAAAGCGCTGGCAGTTTAGTGGTTCCTTGGCTCGAAGATTAATACCCGGCGGTCCGGGAGCCTCGCTTGCTCTCATTAAGGCCCTTAATTCATCTAATGAACGCTAATGAGGAGGGAAGGACACACTACCCCCCTTCCTCGGTCATCTCCTTCACACTACCGCGCCCACACCAGGCCTGAACTTCCCTTGCTGTCCTTTCACGATTGAAGAGCACCCCACTCACATGCTGCTTCAGCACACTTGAGTATCCGGAGTATGCAATCTTCTCTCATCGTACATTACTTGGGAAATGAGTGGAAGAAATGTATTTTAGAAAGCGATTTGACCCACAAAGGGCAATCAATTGAAATTTGTTGGTCATTTTCTTTCATTTGGATGAAAGATTCGTACGTGAAAAGGTTTTCGCCATAAATTTTCATTTCTCTTTTGTTTCAACATCGCACCACTTAATTGACAATAGTGTTCTCACCTGGAAAACTATGTAGCCCTTTTATCGGACTTGCACGTCCCTTCTGAAGTCACCTTCGTTAAGTGCCCCCAGTGCACACTTTACCACATACCCACTCACGTAGGAAACTGGATTTTAATTACTCCCATTATCTCGTTCCATCTTATAGTACAGTGGTGGGAGCTCATTTTATGAGTATTTTTACTATTCGTTTCTTCCCCGTGTTTACTTATTATCACATTATAAAACCTTTCGAGCCACTTAAGACTTAAGACTCGGTCTCGACATAGTATGCTCCGTTTATTACCGAGTGTTATTTTTTTCGTTTTTTTTCCTCTGTCCTGACTTCTCTCCGGTCATTTGGTACATCTTCAGTGCGTTTGACGCCTTTTTAAACGAGAGAGGAAAATATAAAATTGCCCGACGAACCGGGCGTTAAACCGGTTGGCGAAATGAACCGGTTGGTTTGGAACAGTTGGATCCTAAGAACATCGTGGCGGTCTTACAGTGTTTCTGAGAAATGCACCTTCGTTTAGGAATGCTTTAGAACGCGTCGTGATTGCATTTTATCGAATCTCGACCTCGAGAAAAAATTTCTTATCTTTTACGGCGACTGTGAACTCTTCGGAAGAGGAGCTTACCCGTTCGCAATCGCGGTTTTATTAAAATCTTTTTTTTTTTTTTTTTTTTTTTTTCCTTCCTCCACGGAGGCCCTCACGGGTCTATTGTGGGTGGAAGGTGCCCCCATGGGCTCCTTCCTTTACCCCAGGCACCAGGCGTGCCGCAGGCCAGCCCTGCACCCCTGCCTAGGGTCCTGGACTCGTCCAGCCCAGTAGTCGCCAGGCTCTAAGTTGGCGTGGTAGTCGCTGCGGCTCACAATGGCTCGTCTAGCCTCTGATCCCTAGCCCCAGGACCCCCGCACCTAGACCTGGGTGGTCACAAAGCAAGCTAGACTACAAAGGCAAACACGCATGTTGTGATATGCCCCCGGACAACCATTTTGGATACTTACTGCCGGTACTATATTGGCCTCACGACGTCGAGTAAACGCCGGGGGGTGCTGGATTCGAACCAGCAGCCTCGAAATTCTGACCACAGGAATCTCAAGCCCTTAGAGACCAACGCCTTAACAGGCTCGGCCACCTCGGCCCCCTATTAAAATCTTTAAAATCACTGAAAATTTCAAAGAGCTCGTAGAAGACAAATTTGAATTTTTTACATGATATTTGAAATTAGTGTAATTTCTCTTTCATTATAGTGTATGAATTCACAGGTTTTGTCCAATTATTTAACTCATGGGGAGCTCCCACAGCCGTTTAACTCAACTCACCCCTACTATAGCAATTTTTCTCAATAACCCAAAAATTTTTAACTGAATATAGCACCTTACGGAATTCAACCCTTTAGTACAAATCCGTGAAGTTCACTCATAACGACACAACAAAACATGTTATTGTCAACTTTTATTGTGACTTACAAGATGTCGACGCATGCGCAGTGCGACCATAACGCTTTGTTGTTTCATTTCTCTCATTTAGCCCTGCTCATTGTTGCCTGCCGACTTCAATAGTGTTTTTTTAAATCGAATTACGATAAAATTTGCTCCCTCCATATTCACCTGCAAGGATTTCAATAATCACAATTGCGCACATCGCGCAACTGCGCAAGTTAATTCTTATTTCGAATGAGAACCCCTACATTGTTTATTGCAGATTCGAATTCTAACCGAAATTTCATGAATAGTTTTATCCCTTAACCAATTTTTTTTATTATGCGCAACCGTTTTCAGCGAGCACGCAAAGTTGCGCAACCTCAAAATGTCAATAGGTGGATGCTGGTGAACACTAATGTGTGGCACATGAATTCTCATTGTTTTTCAACGCTGATTCACAAAATGCTATCCGTTTCTTGATTCGACTCAATTTTCGCGGAATAATGACCAAAATTCGTTTATTTCACGTGAATTAATCCTCTTTTCTAGCGCGTTTGCACATAAAATAACATGTATATAAATATGAAAATTTAAAAAAATTGTTTGTTAACTCTTCTTTGGACAGTTTTAGGAAGGAGGGACAAATAGTGGGACACCCCTGTATTATAATCATAAATTATTAAAAAAAATGGAATAAACGGTTTAGAATTGGAATATTTTGAGGTTTAATTTTGTTTTCGTGTTGAAACAAACACAATTTTTTTTCCTCTTCCTTTCTTCATCAACTAGCGACCTAATTGCGGACGTTACAAATTCATTCGTACGAGATAATTAAGAAAACAACGCCAATCGTTTCTCATTATGGGATCATCATGACGCAAGTCGATCACACCTACGTGGGCACTCTCGCGAGATTATTTTTACTGGAGAAAAAGAAACATCGGCCTCCGTTCGAAAAAGGAAACAACTTATCTTATCGGTGAGACACCGACCGTTTGATGTCCGTATAATATTTTTACCGAATTTTTAATTTATATTCTTGGGCTAGTTTTGGCTCAATGACACGTCATAACCCGTTGAACTCGGTCCGCAGTGACGAACTCCTTTCAATTAACTAAATAATAACTAAATCGTAACTAACCAGTTTGGACCGATTTTCTTTCAATAGAAAATTAATTACGACCAGCGTATAAAAAAATATCGTATAAATAACCCATCATTCCTCGTTTTTTCATGACGAAAGTCGACTTCAACAGTTTGCTCAACACTTGGAAATCCTACGATTAAAGATGTTTTAATTTAAAAACTGAAATTTCCATCCGTTTGTGCATGTTCTTGCCAGTAAGAATGCTTTTGGCAGCTTGAATTTAGGTAAAAATGTTAACAGCAATAGTGAAAAATCTCTGAAAAATACCAGCGGTCACCCATTCCAAGTAGTAATTTGCTGCTCAACTTAGGATATCGAACGGGATTCGGTTGGGTTAATATCAATCATTAATTTGTGATTGTGAAGAATCGTATAAATGATCTAACCTGAATCTATTATTTCTCTTCTTATTGTTTCTTGCATTAGAGGACATAAATATGAAATCACAGGGTGGTTAGTCCTCGACCAGGTACATGGAGACCATCTCAATCGACTTCAGCATCCATAACCCCATCCGGTGGGCGCCAATCATTCGGGACCCGTCCTCATTGGATTCAGCGACCATCATTTAGTGGAAAATGATATCCCCACACGCCTTATCGCCAAAAATCTCGAAAACCGTATTCAAATTGGTGAGATATAATACCCTTTTGACCATTAAGCTCTCCCCGAAGGCGGCCTAACGTTTCTATGAACCCATTTCATTGGATTTTGCTTCAAAATTTAATGGAAAATGACACCGCACACGCCTAGATCACACATTTTGAACCCGCCCAAATTTCAGATTTTGAGAAAATTTTCTACTACCTAAGTTGGCGTTGATTTTGTAAGGAATAACCAACCACAAAAAGAAACGGGAAATTTTAAAGTTCCAATATTTAATAAATAAACGGAAATCACTGGTCCAAAATTTTGGCATGAATAAAATGCGTACTTTGGATAACGATTATATCGATGTTACCTCATTTTGTCCTGCTAAAATCAATTTTATCTTTCTTACGATTTCTTCACGACCACTACCTTCTACTAATTGTTGACTCCGTCAGGTCGGTACGTGGCGATAAATATGCAACTCAAGGTTTCCGCTCATTCAACCGCCTTGAACACAAAGCGGTCCACTCACGGAATAGTAATCCCACGATCAATATTAAAAAAGAAAAAAATCAATCGACATAATCGTAACTTAATTGAAAAACACTTAGCTCAACTCTCAAATCGTTCACCTCCCCCTCTCACCAACCATCGCCTATCAAACACGACAATATAATTTTTCGCCGATTCAAAAACTCAATTAAAACGATAACATTACCAACAAACATGACGCCAACGATATTATCTTACGAGGTTTATTTCCAGCGTGACTTATCGGATCATTTTATCGCCTTATTAACGTTGGCGATTGCGTCAATAGCACTTGGAGTCCGACTGGAATAAGGTGAGAAGAATGTTTGCGCTAAAGGTGTGCGCAATCATGTTGTTCGAACATGTTTTTGACCGAAATATTGCGCATTCCTCTGAATAATGCTGCTGTTCGACTATTTGATTGTTTCATAAAGACTCTCTCTTACGATTGTATACGTTGGTACATCCTCAAATCCCCTATAAAAGATATTAAAAAAAAAAAAAAAAAAAAAATGTCTACCCATACCCTCTCCAAATTTGGGCTGATCGGGCTGAAAATTTTCGAGGACCAACTAGAGCCAAGAACGGACCCCTGACCCAAATTTAAGGTAGTTGGATTATTGACTGTGTACTTCTAAAAACGGCGATTATTCCCGATTCATATAAATGTGCTTCGACAGCTTTTACAACATTTACAAGACCATTTTAGCGCTCATGATTGCAAAACCCGGTGAGGTCTAGTTATCTGATGATTCAGTGAACACATTCGATGATAATTTGAGGTTCTGTTAAGCATTTTAAAGAGCCAAAAACACGAAACAAAGCCTCTTGACAAATTATGACTGTATGCTGTTTTAACGCCTACAGGATGTGGGATAGTGTTCACGGTGGTAGAAGAGCAAGTAGAATATAGGACGAGTTAGCTCCTGTGATGCGGCTAGAAGGAGGCTACCTAATAGAAGTGTTCACAGTGGCAGAAGAGCAAGTAGAATATAGGATGAGTTTCCCCCTGTGGCTGCGGCCATTCTCAGTGGTATTTATTTATTTTCAGTACACAGGAACGAGCCCAGTTTACAGTTGTATATTGGTCGAATCAAACATTGGTGGATTATGAAAGAATAAAAAATAAGAAATGAGTAGTCATAAATGGGGTAACCATTGGGAGTTCGAAAATTATTGAGAGCTGCAGTGTCAGCGAGGAGCAAGGCATCCAACAGGCGTCTCTTGAGGATGGCGGGGGGGAGAGTGAACAGATCCATATCCGCAAGCAGATGGTTGGCAGTGCGGGGCAGACGGCTGAGGGGGCGGTGCAGCATGTAGTTGGTCGACGTGAAGGGGACCCAAAAGAGGTCACGTTTGCGGGAGCCTGGTCTTGGGACCCAGAGACCAATCTGGTCCAAGAGAGACGCTCAGAGAACAGACCGCTGAGGAAAGCCATATCCGCGATAGTGCGTCGGTCAGCAGGGCTGGGGTGGCGATACTGCGCACGGAGTATGCACACGATCAATTAGGTCAATGTGGCAGCCATAAAACGGGCTCCAGACGACTGAGGCGTACTCGAGGCATGGCTGAACAATGGCACGATACAATGTGACGAGGGCCGGGATATGAGTGAATTCCCTAGTATTCCGCTTGAGGAAACCCAGAGCTCGAGAGTTCACCTGCAACACGTGCTCATTGAAAGTGAGCTGCGGATCCAGATATACCCCAAGATCATGGATGAGAGACGGACGCGCAAGTTGAGATCCATTGATGCTGTAGATATGGTATATAGGAGATGACGATCGATGAAAGGTGGATACCGTGCACTTGCTAGGGTTCAGGAAGAGGCCGACAGAGGAGCAGTTAAAGATGAAGGCGTCCAGGCGTGACTGGAGAGTGAGGCAATCAGTATTGGCTGTTGTACTATGGCTGTCATGCTATTTTCTCCGAGGGCCTTCAATGACGTCACACGCCTACCAACTCACATTATGTCCTGACTGAGGTCTTGCCTCTCTTGCAGGTGAGATTGCTTCTAAGCTGCAGGTTTGCCAGGAGGCTACCTAATAGATGTGTTCTTGGTGGCAAAAGGGCATGTAGAAAATACGACGAATAACCGGCTGCGGCTTCAACAATGTATTCCCAGTGGTGTTGGTACCCCGTATGGCACACTCTTCAACCATAGAAATGTTAACATGATATGCATGGAAGCATGGAAACTCATTTCAATCAATTCAGTGTCCAACATTTAGTGGAAAATGATACCCCACTCGCCTAGATCACCAACAAATTAAAAAAACATATATATTTTTCGAAGTACAAATTTTGACCCCTTCTCCTACAAATTTGGTCCGATTGGGCTGAACAGCTTTGAGGACAAACTAAAGTTAGAAACAGTTACCTAACCATAATTTCAAATTTTTAGAAAATTTCTCTACTACCGAAAACGGTGCGGGTTAGTCCGCTTATTTTGATGTGGACAGCTCGAAGCGTCCAGAAAAAATGTTTGGGGCAAATCGAACAGGTTGACTTTCTGCATGAAAACATGAATAACCAAGGAATAACCAACCAAAAGTCAACAAATCCATCGCAGATAGACTCAAACATCAGTAATATCGCAAATCACCAAGTTTGATTTGACATACTTTGTTCGAATTCCATTTACATCAACCCGAAACGGGGGGTTCAGATTCAGGGAATGAATCCCTCCCCTACGACCTCCTTATATATCAAACCACCCTCAACACTCTCGACTCACCCCCGACGCTTAAAACTCTTTTTACAAACCTTCCAGTGTGTTTCCTCTCGCACTCAATTGTTTCCCTCTTTTTTTTCAACCTCACTTTTTTCCCAGTTTTTAAAAAGTCTCACAACCCGAAGCAGTTTCTCCCTTCCCAATTTGAGAAAAAAAACAAAACAACAAAACTCCCCGTCCGCTTTTAATGAACGAACGGTTATTGTGGTGCTTGTCATGTTCAAGAGCCGCCTCGTTAATGTTGATTAGAAACATTATTCTGTAACAACGTTCAAACGAGTGAGTTACCGTGAGGACGATTAGACCGGGAAAAGGGGCTTTGCCTGAGAACAAAAAAATGTTTACTTCCGCACGATCACTTTTTTACATCGCGGAATAGAATTTCCTGTTCGGTTTGGGGGTTTTTTGAACAGAGGAGCTATAGGGCAGGCCCTCGAGTGATAGAGTGCTTCAGGAACAGCCCTGCAAAAATTAAAGAGGTTTGTGGGTTTAAAACACTTGGCTTGAATTTTCTAAGAAGCGGTTTTCTGTCGGTTGATTGTTTTGGTGGTGCGTCCTTATTGTTCTATGCTGGCGAATGGGAGAAATTGGTAGCTTAAGCGCAAAACAATAGCATCAATATCGTATCAAGGTAATCCCATAACCATAATGAGCAACATAGTACCTAAAAGACCGGACAAAATAATATCGACAAAAACTAACGTTTGGGGACTACATTGGAGTCAAGAGACTGAAAACTGGTACTTATTACTCAAGAACCGATCGTATCCCATTCCCCCTCACACATTGAGTAATAAGAGGCTCATTTAACCTTTTAATGATTGGCTATATGGCAATTTGGTTACCCAATACGGGGATCGGCCAGTGACTCGCAAATAAAATGGGTACAAGTGCAACAAAACCGAGCGTCTGATCATCATCTCCGTGATTTGGACATTCCTGAATTGAAAGAGGTCATCACAAACGTTCCAGTACCAACACGAAATGTTCTTATCTCTCCCATCACGTTCCATGGATTTATCGAAAGACCGGCTCAGCATACAGGAAGGTGGCTCAATAGAAATTCCTTGGATCAGGAGCATGGAGCGTCATTGCAATCGATTGAGCGTCCAAAAATGAGAAAAAAACGCTGCAAATTCTTACACACGGGTTGGTTATTCCTCGGACCACACTCATGGGGACTCATTTTTTCAACATGGGGAAAATGAAAATAGTGGGTGCGGCGGGTCCCGGAACCATTCTAATCGATTCAGGGTCCAAAATTTAGTGGAAAATGATACCCCACACGCCTTGATCGCGTAAAATCTCAGAAATCCATTTTTCTAAAACCCCTACCCCCAAATTAGGTCCGATTGTTCTGAAAAGTTTAGGGGACCAACTAAACCCGGATACCAAAATTTCAGATTTTTAGAAAAATTTCTACTACCAAAGATTATTTGAGGAATAACCAACCAATAATGAACCTTCTCAACGTAATTCGCTAAAAAATAAAAATTAATTAATTAAAAAAATTCCTGCCGTACATTTCCTAAAAATCTTATCAAAATCACTTCGATGGAAAAGCTGCAAAATTCGTGAACCTGAATACTGCTGATGTTTCATTGTTTCTATCGTGGAATAATTTGCAACGTTTTTACGAGTAGTTTGTATCGTACTTCGAGTGACGTCTCGGTTTAACTCTTTTATAAGATAAAATCATGCTTCTTGTAAAACCCACCACCTTCGCCTCTGTTACAACTGCAAATTCGACCCGATTCACTCTCAATTGGTTTCAACCCTGCTAACGTATTCCGTTCCCCCGAATTTCCCCGAACGGGATTATCGCGTGTAATATTAATTGGGCGGAAGGATGACAATTACCCTCTAATCCACCGGGCAGCATAGAATCGACAACGGTTCATCAATTTTGGACATCACCGCTCTCTCGGGGATCGTAATGAACGTGATTATCTGGGTTAAAAGAAGTAAAGTGGCTAATGAATCGTTCAGGCGGTGGATGCATTTTGAAATAAGCTCGGAAACCGGTGAATTTGCGTTGGGATTATCGCTTTTTAATTATTTATCTTTCACAGCTTCATTACAGGGTGTGTGAGACCGATGTCTGACTTGCTCCTATCCAACATTCAGTGTCCTTTTTGCTGTTGTCACAACCCTCCTCGCGTCAAGACACGCAACCTTTTTCGTGCGTGAATATCGGTGCAAGTTTTTTAGCACTCCTTCGGCTGTAGAAACAAATTGTTGATTATGTTGTGCCACGAAGATGTTTGGGACGTTCTTGAGGGCCATCAGGCCTAGAAGACTCCTGTCCTCTGTAGTTTGCCTTGCTTTCCGTGTGCTTTTTGGCTGAGCACGCCTGACCAAGGATTTCCAAGGATCTCCGGATCTCTGAAACTCGGCCTACAACTGTTCATTCTCGATGATCATCTTGACGCCTACATCTAGTAGGCAATTCAAATAATGTACGCTCGGCACTATCTCCTACAGTGGAGCAGTGCAAGCACAACGGGGGCCCTTAGTTTTCACATTCTGTGAAGATACTGATTAAAGAGTCCGTGGCCCAAGAGGAACAGCGTCAAGTTGAAACTAACCTCCCCGTGCTTCTCTTGAAGCCATGCAGGGATACCAGGAATGAGGCGTCCGTTCAGTCCGTCATCCTAGGGTCTCCGCTGTCCATGCCTCCTGCCTTACCCTTAATGTTTTTCTCGTTCTCTTACAACCGTTTTTTATTCTGCTGCTAGTAGATAGATGGGAATCATATCTGCCAGTATGAGTACAGCTGAAACTGTTCTTAGCGACATTTTTATTGCATACCAGCATCGTTTTTGCAAACGGCAATACTCATAGCATTGGCTAATGCTTCCGCCCCATGAAGGAGAATTGAGTGGGTTAACAACATATAGTTGCTGTCATTTTACACGACCTTGGGCGAGAGATGTTGCCATGAGGCAGTTGAGAGCTGCTGTCTTCTGTGCTGCCCGTGTCAGCATGACATCTGATACGCTCCCAGAATGTAAATCATTGGAATTCAGTGTAACTCCCAGATTATCTTAGTTCGTTTCTGTCTCCAGGCCTTGGCCAAAGATTGTATGAGGAATGAGCTTTGGAATGAGTACAATTCTGGCAGCTAATGACAGGCTTCACTCTTCCATCCAGACCTCCCACTGTTCTCATCGTAGGAGCTCATCTTCTTCTGGGCTTGCTCAGTTGTTCTTACTAGGATTACTGCCGCATCGTCGTCGGCATAACCTACCAGAAAGGTGGCACGTCTTTGGGCGTCTTTGAAGTGACTACCATCCTGCTTGCCGCCAAGGACGTTTCAAGATGGCAGCCATGCTTTAAGGAAAACGTGTTGTTGGAAAGCCATGCCAACAGGGAATAACAGCCGGCGTCACTCTGTTTCATACATCCATGTGCACCTGTTCAAAATTGATTCTTTCTCATTTTAGCTGTGGACTTAAACCAATATGGCGCACTTGTCTTGCCAGTGTTGCTTTTGTTAGAATGTCGGTCTTGGTGAAGGCAATTACACCACACTCTTGCAAATAGTTCAATGGCAGGACTCGTTTTAAAGTCTTAGCTGAGCCATTGAACGTGTGGTACGTCCCAAGTGAGGTACCCAAGCTCGAGAAGCCGTTAGAGTATCTGAGGTAGTTTGAGATGTAGGATGATCGGATTAGCTACCCACAACCCTCGTACGCAATCATGGTCAAGAGGCTGTTTATGACCTCCATACTTTTTGGCCACCATTCTGACGTTTTGGGATTCCTTAACATCGATGTACGCTGAATATATACAAACTCGAGCTGGGATGCCCAGTTGTAGTTCATGCTAGAAGCACCATGGACTGTTGCAAGCGCTGTTGAGGCATACGCATGGCGGTCTCCTACCATTTCAACCCAGCGTAACCCTTTCAGTGTTTCAAGGTATCGTAAGAAGACTAACAGTTTATGGTTGTCGCCATAATGGTCTCACCATAAAGAATCTCATGAATGCAGAGAATAGTTCGATTGGTTCCTGAAAAAGTGCTTGATTTACATAAGTACATCTTTCGTCGGACACCTGCGACTTTCGTATACATTGGCCTTAAACTCAGTATTAAAAAGAATGTTCTAAAACACTTTTTCCTTTCAAAAATGTGTTTCAAACATTTGATAAAAACAGTCGGGTCTACCAACCCCGATCGCACCGTGGCTACAAATTACGGCAAAGAAAAAAAGTCCCGGGTCTGAAGGCTATTGGTCGGGTTATTCCTGAATATCGGACAAATTTGGGCGGGGTGGGGGTCGAAATGTGTATTTGAGAAATCGATTTTTGAGATTTTTTGGAGTCTATGTGTGGGGAGTATTATTTTCCACTAAATTTTGGACGCTGAATCCAACGAGGACGAGTCCCGGGACATTGGCGCCCGTGCATGAGGTTATTGGTCAAAATGGGTGCCTATCTACCCATTTCGAATGTGTGTTTTCGAGATTTCTGGAACCAGGCGTGTGGTATCATTTGCTTTAAATTTTGGACCTTGAGTCGTTAGGATGGGTCCGAGACCCGCTACATCCTCTGTTTTCCCCATTTTCCCCATGTTGAAGAAATGAGTCTCCATGCGTTTGGCCCGAGGAATAACCACCCCGTGCGTCCTTACCAGGAGCCATCGATAGACAGTTGCCAAGGCAAGACATCTGATTTGGCCCATGTGTACTCCCTAATGATTGCGGCAGGTGTACTGAGATGATAAGCAAGCAAGAAAAGCCGCTCCAGACCTACAAAAATATCACTAAGTTTAGGGAGGAGGATGGTAGGCACTCAATCACTGCGACTGCGTCCCATCAAAATCACAATGAGGCCCACAAAGCAGCATATATCCCTTCCAGGCGAAGTCGATGAGTTCTCATTCTGACAGAACGTATCATCTTAATAGAGTCATTGATCATTAGTGCCATTTAAACTTTAACAGTCTATGGGTGGACGCTCTGAATGTCAAATGCCACCAAAAACGGGTGCTCACAGTGAAAAGAAGAGGGCGCTTCGCATTGTGAGCACCTATAAGACAGTATCAGAACCAGCCGTGTCCTCCTGGCAGGAGTGATACCAATACATCTGCTTGCAAGGGAGAGGAAAATGATGAACGAGCGACGGGAAGAGGAGCCCTGGCCTCAACTACCAAACAAGAGCGGGAACACACAATCAACTCCTGGCAGGAGATCTGGGAGACAGAAACAAGAGGAAGATGGACGGCTCGACTGTTGCCCAATATACGATTCTGGTAGAGAGGAAACACGGTGAAGTTAACTATCATATGACGCAGTTCCTCTCGGGTCACGGGATGTTCTATGAGTATCTCCAGGATGGCGTATCGTGGAATCTCCGGATGCCTCAATTGACCATCGAAGAGGGCAGCTATGAATGCGAGAGGTGGGAGAGAGAGCGACGGCAGATTGCAAGGGAGCTAGAAATGACCAGCCCTCCACCCCGAGGATGTGATGACCAGGGTGCTAGAGCGAAGTCAAAGTGGATGCCGTGCAGGGGGTAATTCCAGAACATCGGAAGGCAAGCTCGTCGAGGAAAGGGCCCG
>CM034002.1:26882096-26907699 GCA_019603395.1 Cyrtorhinus lividipennis | reverse complement strand
CAAATGTCCGTCGCCGTCCACGCCGACTTTGGTAGTAGACATTTTTTTTAAAAATCTGAAAATTGGGTCTGGGGTCCGTGCATGGCTTCAGTTGGACCTCGAAATTATTCAACCAATCGGACGTAATTTGGGTGGGGTAAGGGCAAAATGTGTATTTCGAAAAATAGATTTTTGAGATTTTTTGCAATCTAGGCGTGTGGGGTATCATTTTCCACTAAATTTTGGACGCTGAATCCAATGAAAAGGGTCCCAGAACGATTGACACCCACTGGAAGAGGTTATGGGTCTAAATGGCTATATATTACCCATTTTGAATATGTGTTTTCGACATTTCTGGTACCTAGGCGTGTGGGGTATCATATTCCACTAAATTGTGGACCCTGAATCGATTGGAATGGGTCCAGATCCCGCCACACCCACTGTTACCCCCATTTTCCCCATGTTTTCTTCCTCCATGTCAGTAGTTCTATGCAGGGCCGGTGACAGGGAGGGGTAGGGGGAGCCACAGCCCCGAGACCCTGGCCCCTCAAGAAAATTTAAATCTTCAATTTAAAATCTTTATTCCCAAATCTTACTGTTGCCTTGAGAATTTTTGCCACAATTCCAGCCACAGTCGCCAGTGCAGAACGTTCGTTTTCAGTATTAAACAGAATAAAAAACGTTCTACGCTCAACAATGTGCCAAAACAGGTTGTCAAGCCTAGGTGTTTTGGCGGTGGAAATGGACCTAGTAAAAAGAGCAAATGTAGATAGAATAATTGACGAATTTGCATCAAGAAAAGCCAAAAGAGGAGTTTTGTTGTAATCATGGTTAGATTAAAGACTTTAATTGACGAAAAGTGTTGTTTACTTTGTATATGGGAAAAAAATCAATTTCTTCAATCAAAACATGTTGTATTTTTATTTTTTAAATACCATTGTCTATTTAAATAATTCAACATTTACATATCTGTGATGCTTTAATTTAAATTTTCCATTGTATAAATTTTTTTTTTTGAAAAGGTTTCAATTAAAACCATTTTGTATTTCTTCAATGAGTGCCTAAATTTGTGGTTTACTTAAATATGAAACAGCCTGAAAAGATCATTAATGAATGAATAAGTGAAAACAGGTCTAGATTACACCAAAATGAGTTATTTTATCTGTATTCAACATTGTTCTCAGGGACTGGGAAAACTCGTATCGTAGTTTACTTTCTACGTTTCTCAGATTCGGTTACATACTATTTGTTGTTTGTAGAAGTAAATATTCATATTATTTCAACCCTTATATTATATATCTATGTTATTATTCCTCCTATTTTCTCTCTGGTACTGGCACAATGCCTCCCAAAACGAGTTACGAGCACTTTGAAGTTTCCTTTGTCTACTTAATTCCATTCCCTCAAGTCCGCACTTAGTCACTTCAACGTACAGTTGTAAAATACACTGACGAGGGGGTTGAGTTTGGCGACAGGTGTGTGGTGCCGGAGAGGTTCGGTTTCCCTCGTATTTATTCGGTTGCCCTCGGAATTTTCACGACCCCCGGCGTCATCCCACCAGGCAACAGTTTGCCGAGCGCTGCCGTCCCAACAGCTACAGACGGGAAAAAACCGAGAAACAGAACAATAACAAAATACTTTTTGAGCCCATTCGAAAACCTCGACTCCCGTGGTAGCTCATGCATTTTAAAGGTTCGTCATTTTAATATGGGCATAACCATGCAGATAGCAACCTTTTTATTTTATTTATTTATTTATTTTAAATTTTTTCTTCAGTTTTAGTTCAGAATAAATTGTACGGAGTTTGCCTTGTGCTCAAAATATGCCTTCTCCCTTGGAATTTTGAAATTCAAACTTGACCCTATTTCGAACGATTTGTGTAGCCTTCGAAGCTTTCCACTTGGCGACAACCCTGTTACTCAATTACAGCATTTTTCTTAATTTCTTCCCTTCGACCCCCCCCCCCCCCCCTTTCTCCCCCTCCAGGATTGTTTCTACTTCATTAACAACCCACCTTGCGTTGAAAATGTTTGAATGGTAATTCGACTTTCCCTCACTTTCCCTTTTCACTTGCGTGTGACTACTAAAAATTAGGGAAATTAAAGATTCCTAACTAAACTCAACTTTTTCGTTTTATTATTCCATAATCTGACGCATTAAGCATGGTTAAGACCGAACGAGAGCATGGATTTTTCTTCAACCTCCGTAAATAAAAAGCAAAATGAATGAAAAAGTATTTTAGATCCTGAAAAGTTTCTATCTAAGTTCGTTGTTATTTTGAGAAATGACTATTTCTGCAAGTCAAAACTTATATCACCAAGCAATACTATATAAATACAGGTTTCGGCAGTATAACTTCTTATTGATTGATTATTTAAGGAATAACCAAACTAAGTTTTTATACAAAAATGCATTTTTCTGGGCGTTTCAAGGTGTTTAGATCAAAATAAGCAAAATGTCCGTCCACCGTACGCCATCCACGCCCATTTTGGTAGTAGAAAATTTTCTAAAAATCTGAAATTTTGGTCTGGGATTTTTTTTTGGCTTTAGTTAGTCCTCGCAACTTTTCAGCCCGATCGGACCAAATTTGGGTGGGGTAGGGGTCAAAATGTGTTTTTCGAAAAATGGATTTTCGAGATTTTTGGCAATTTAGGCGTGTGGGGTATTATTTTCCACTAAATTTTGGACGTTGAATCTAATGTAATGGGTCCCGGAACGATTGGCGCCCACTGGAAGTGGTTATGGGTCAAAATGGGTACCTATCTACCCATTTCTAAAGTGTGTTTTCGAGATTTCTGGTACCTAGGCGTGTGGGGTATCATTTTCCACTAAATTTTGGACTCTGAATCGATTGGAATGAGTCTCCTGATCCGAGGAATAACCAACCCCTGTAGGAGAATTTGCAGCGTTTTTTAATATAATGTAACGAACATAAAGTTTTATTCAACTTGGTTTAGATGACATCCCCCATTCTTTATACACTGGATGAACTGATTTCTGGCATTTGTCATGATTCATACCAGCATAGCAGGCGATATATTGACAATTGCTTTCTGGATGTTGTTCTTCAATTCTTGTAGGGCCCATGGTTTTTCAAATTCCAAAAAATTAGTAAATATTTCAAAAAACTTCACATCATAAGGGGCCAAATTGAAGGAACGGGTTGGACATTCCAAGTCACCCCTAATAAGATTAGACGACTACTTCGCGCATTTTATTGAAAATAGGGGATGTAATCTGACTGATTTGACCTTCAAAACCAAGTTAAACAAAACTCTATGTTTGTACCTATACTGTATTCAAAAATGAAAATTTTCAGATTCGTACAACGTGTTTTATCAAAATTTCAATAAGGAAGTTCATCCTGCCGCACCCTGTATTATGGCTAAGAAACTCAATTCATTGCCCATAGTGCTACCTAATATTACTTATAAGTTCTTGACTAGATTTGAAAAGATAGAATAGACTGAAAAACCCGGTTTATTAACCTGAATGCCGTAAATATCGAGCCTAATTTCATCACAATCTTTACAAAATCGGCCAATTTATCGCAATATTGCCTCTAAAAGCTAATAAAGAAGCTGTAAATCAAATCTCTTCAACAGAGGGCATACAGCCTTCATCTGAATACCATCATTTTAGTCTCTCTACGTGTCAATTCCATGTTCTTAATGCCCTTTTTGCGTAATTAGGCCCTTCATATCGTGCCTGTTTCTATATTTTTCTTCAAAGTTCAACATATTTCTCCCCAAAACACATTTGAAAGCACCCCTTAGCTGTTCTGCACAGTTAGCGCAAGTAGAGCTAAGTTTTTAAGTTTTGAGTGAACTCTCATCATCAAAACAGCATGAAGCCTGCGAATGGCAGTTGACAAGATCAAACGGAACAATAGTACGAGTACTATTTCCTTAGGCTTTATTAGTTACAGAAGACTTATTACTTACCTAAAGCGAATATGAAGGCATTTTCGGTTACAGATCTCACTATAGGTTCTCTTTGGATGCCAGAATGTTGAGAAAAGTAACGATTTTTTCCAGATTTTGAATAAATTTGGTTATATTGACGAATTTGAAACTCTAAAACTCTAATAGATGCAGTAAATGCATGCGAGTGCATGTGCAATCTACTAAATCTATGTTTTTTCCTTCGAATAACAGCAAATAGCTACTTACTTTTTTAGGCAAATTTTCCTGAAATTGAAATCAGTTACTGGACTATTCTTGACGGCCAATGGGAAATAGAAGTGAAACCATGGGATTATGCTTTTAAGACGGGGGGGGGGGGGGGCTATGATGGTGCCAGTTCGATTTGAACCTGTTTCACCTCATTTAAGTAGAGAAAATATCGTAGTATTCAGGAAAAAAGTCATCGATATCATAAGCGATACAGTTTTTATATAAAGTAAAATCATTTACAATGAAATTATTGTAAGGCGGAAGATATTACTAATAAAATGATTCGGTTTCCAATAATGAGTAAGTAACAGGCAATCTTTACTGAATGTATTTTTAAAAAAAGGTGAATTTGAACGTGGTCACCTTCCAGTTACAGCCATTTGTGGAGAAATTGTATCCTTCAAAAGCCAATTCATTACAAATTTACGGAAAATTTAGGCTTACTCCTCAAATTTAGCGCGTTTTTGCATGTCTGGGGACTGATTTGAGCCCGAATTCAGCAAAAGTATGGGAAAAACAGTGAGTGTGGACTGTCTCAAACGTATTTTAATCAATTTGGCGTCCAAAATTTAGTGGAAAATGATACCCCACACGCTTAGGTGCCCGAAAAATCTCGAAAACCCACATTTGATATGGGTACAGACGTACCATTTGACCCATATACACCCCCAGTAGGCATCTATCGGTCTGAAACCCATTTCAATCGATTTAGCGTCCAAAATTTAGTAGAAAATGATACCCCACATGTGTAGTTACCACAAAATCCAGTAAATCGAGTTTAAACAGATACATTTTTAACGATACCCCTCCCTAATTTGATTCGATCAGGATGAAAAGTTCCGAAAACCAATTTCAAACGAGTTCCATGACCTCAATTTTCTGAAAATATCAATTTTTTGGAAAATTGTACATACCAAAAACGGCGTGGTTAGCGGGCGGCCTATTTTGCTTATTCTAGGCATTATGAAACATATACTGTCAGCGTTTTAGGCCAATCAGAGAGGTTGAGCCATTTATGACCTTGGGTACGATTGCCTAGAAATAACCAACCAAAACCAAAATTTCCGTCCGCAATCCACGTCGTTTTTCTGGATAATTTTCTAAAAATGTGAAGTATTAATTGACCTCCTTCCGGCTCTAGTTGGTCCCGATTGGACCAAATTTGGGAGGGTAGGAGTGAAAATGTGTTCTTTGAAGAATGGATTTTCGAGATTTTTGGCAATCCAAGCGGGTGGCATATCATTTTTACTAAATTTTGGACGCTGAATCCAATGAGACGGGCCCAGGAACGATTTGCGCTCACTGGAAGAGGTTATGGGTAAAAATGGGTACCTATCTACCAATTTTGAATGCGTGTTTTTGAGATTTCCCATACCTAAGCGTGTGAGATATCATTCTCCACAGGTATCATTTTTCCAAATTTTGGACGCTGAATCGATTGGAATGTGTCTCTATGGGCCTGTTCCGAGGAATAACCAACCCTCGCCTACGAATTTGCAGCGTTTTTGTATTACAATTAGTGGGTGCATGATGGTGGTGAGCGCCGAACCCCATACTAGGATTCCAAAGCTTAGTATAGTACACTCTGAACGTGGGACTTATACTTGACTAAGTTACCGTTCGACAGGCAGTTTCGCAGACGGTAAAAGATGTTGTTGAAAATGAGAGTTTTTAACTGCAGATACATGGAGCAATCCAACTCAGAATTCATGAGCACTCTTAGTTATATTTCCGGATGTAGAACTCAAGAAAATTATAGTGGAAAATTATACCCCTCACGATCAGGTCGTCGTATATGTTGAAAATTGGGAAAATAGTGGAAGTGGCGGGTCCCGGACCTAATCCGATCAATTCAGCGTCCAAAATTTAGTGGAAAATGATACCCCACACGCCTAGATTGCCAAAAATCTTGATAATCCATTTTTCGAAGTACACATTTTGACTCCTACTCTTCCCAAATTTAGTCTGATCGGGCTGAAAATTACCGAGGACCAACTAAAGCCAGAAACGGGTCCCTGACCTAAATTTCAGATTTTTAGAAAAATTTCTACTACTTAAGTCGGCGTGGACGGCGGACGGATATTTGATCTAAACACCTTAAAACGCCCAGAAATTTTAGAATAGGGAATCGTCAACCAAAAAAGTACAAAACGGTAGGAAAATGAAGGAATAACAAGTTGTGGGGGTCTTGTAGGGTGGTATTGTAAGCCTCTCTCGAATTAAAATCTGTTATGAATTTACTATAATTTAATTTGGGTTTCTTTGAAGAATTTGGAAAGGACCTAGCGAAAGGATACGGGATGTAAGTCCAAGGCTGGCCGTCTACTGGACGCGAATTCGCGTGAAGAGGCGAAGAGGCGAAGTACGCAATTTCGCGCGAAGAGTTCGCCTTTTAACAAACACTATCATTTGTATAGGACCCCGTCCACTGCAAGCGCCATGATCGCGCAAAGTCTGGCGAAGGCGAAGAGAACCAAACATTTTTGATTCCAAACGCGCGAACTGGCGAACCTGGCGATGGAAATCTATACCTGCCGCACCCTTTTACCTAGCCCACATGTGTAGTCCCCATACTACTTCACTAAACAATGTACCTCATCTGTCTTTTGCACCCCATCATTGCAAATAATTAGAGTTGGTTTACATAGGTATGTATTTTTTTTTTTTTTTTTTTTTTTTTGAAAGTACCTAATTGAAGAAATTTTCCGGAGATAGATCTCCCTGCAGGTGAAACCACTCTCCATACTGATGCCAATGAACGAAAATATTTTTCACCCACTCTTCCCTCATATCCTGACTGGCCTGACGCAGGCGCTGATTCAAGGGGGGTCACGAGGGTCATGACCCCCCCCCCCCCCAACCAGGTAGAATTTTGAAAATTTTTGAAATTTTTAGATTTTGGAGTAGTTTTGACATAAACAATCGAATTATGAATAAATATTGGATTGGAATAAAATGGACTTCATTGTTAAGAGATTGAAAAAGTGAGAAAATTTAGTTCATTTTGTTTGTTTGGTTATTTTTTTTTTTTTAGCTTTTGATTTTACCCTGTGACCCCCCCCCCCCCCCCTTTCCCCGAAAAAATTTCTAGAGCCGCGCCTGGCCTGACCCCAGTAGAACTGAAGAGTCCAAGGCATATAATTGCCACTATTCCGAAAGCGACATTAAGACCCAAAACAGCTGATAGGACGGGCGAAACTGACAGGAATTCGCGTGCAGTGGACGGGGTTTCGACGCGCAAAGAGGCGAAGAGGCGAAAACTTGCGAATTCGCGTCCAGTGGACGGCCAGCCCAAGACTTACGACTGATCGTTAATTAGGGATACCAAGGATGAGCATGAAATACATTGAAACAAAATGAATTATAATTAAAGACAAGGACACATTGCAAAGGAGGATATGCACCAACCTAGTCTACAATTGATATAGGACAAAGTAATTTGACAAAGTACATTAGACAACATGTGGAGCATAAAATACAATTAATACAAGATACATGAAATTATGATATACATGAAATACAATTTAATGAGCAAGTGCAACGATACCGGCTGACAAAAACGGCGTCGACGTCGAAGGAAAAACAGGAGGGGGCACGCTGTCCCGCAGGTACACAGCGAGGCTTATTAACTTGAATCCTTTATCATCTCATGGCATGGGGAACACAATATTACAGCTTTGGTCGACTTCAACACAGTAGCAGAGTTCACTTCAGAGCGAGCACAGGACAAAGCCAGGATGGACTGAGTGAATTGCACTTGCATGACAGGGTTACAAAAATATAATATACTCCAACATGTTGGGCGCCTCAGCCCTGAGGGGCGCCTCGACAACGACCGCCTGGTTGGACGCCTTTGCAATGAGTGAAGCCCTGGAGCTCTCCAAATGCGATGTCCGGGCAGGAGCTGCGCGCGCATCCTGGCGCATGCTCCCTCCCTTCTGGCCTTCTGGAGGCAGCAAGCCTGGGGGCTTACAGTATAATTATAAACGGTCATGAGGAGGCCAAATGAGGCCAACTGTTTGTGATGCAGGATTGCATAATCTAACATGTAGTTAGTTACCAACAGATGGCGCTGAGAAGGTCCTGCCCAAGTTTGTTCGAACGTTATTTCCCATACAGCTCATCCAGAACGATGAAATGAGAAACAATAACAACGCCTGTGCTCATTTCATGAATACCACCCGGTAAGATGTAGTGTAGAGGTCGTCAGGTCAGTCGGAAGCTCGTAATGGAAAAGCCAATTTAATCAGGAGTTGCTGTTGAGAAGGGTATCGAGCGCATTTCTCGAATAGAGCCCCCGGTTTCTCGAGGTTTACAAAGGGGTGACGTATTCCGTGCTTTGCCAATAGAGACGCGACAACTTCCTGCCATTCGAGGAAATGGAAGAAGATCGAGTTATCGGTTGAAAGATGCGTACATTTAGCCGGGAAAAAGACCGCATTGGGATGGAAATACTGTAGAAGAATAACGGAGTTCGGTTTTTGTATAAAAGAAATCAGGGACGGCATCAAATGACGGGTTCAACTGAGAAGAACCAGCCAACATTGCTGCTACCTCAATTGGATCCTGTGGTAAAAAGCGAAGCCACGCTGAAACAGTAGGATAATTAATTTTGGTTGGTTTTTCCTTGAATAATCAACCTATGTTTTCATGCAAAGGGTCAACCTCTCGATTCGGCTCAAAATTTTTTTCTGGACGTTTCATGGTGTCTAGAAAATACTCAAACAAAGGCAATGTGCCTTATTCCCGACCATAGCGCAAAGGTGAAATCACGCTTTCCGTTCCGCGTCACGCGTTTGGTAGTAGAAAATTTCTAAAAATCTGAAATTTGGGTCAGGGGTCTGTTCCCGGCCTAGAACGGTCCTCCAAGCTTTTCAACCCAATCGGACCAAATTTGGGCGGGGTAGGGGTCAAAATGTGTTTTGAAAAATGGATTTCGAGATTTTGGGCGATCTAGGCGAGTGGGGTATCATTTTCCACAAATTTTGGACGCTGAATCAAATGAAATGGGTCCCAGAACGATCGGCGCCCACTGGAAGAAGTTATGGGTCAAATTGGGTATATATTACCCATTTTGAATATGTGTTTTCATGATATCTGGTACCTAGGCGTGTGGGGTATCATTTTCCACTAAATCATGGACATTGATTCGATTGGAATGGGTCTGGGACCCGCCGCACCCACTTTTTTCCCCATTTCCCCCATGATGAAGAAATGAGTCTCCATGCGCCTGGTCCGAGGAATAACCAACCCCTGTGTAAGAATTTGCAGCGTTTTTACGGTGTCTATCTACCCATTTTGTATATGTATTTTCGACATTTCTAGCACCTAGGCGTGTGGGGTATCATTTTCCACTAAATTTTGGACCCTGAATCGATTGGAATTGGTCCGGGACCCGCCACACCCACTGTTTCCCCCATTTTTCCCATGTTGAAGAAATGAATCTCCATGTACCTGGTTTGAGGAATAACCAACCCGTGTGTAAGAATTTGCAGCGTTTTATATAAGAAGAGATGATCCAATTATTTTATCGTAGACGGACCCCCCCCCCCCCCCTCAAGTGTGCAATGACTCGATGTCGGAAAGCTAACTATGGCTTCATAGCGATTCTCTTCTGGCCGACTTTCAAGCGGTTTTAAACATATTCCGCTGCATAACGAATGCCATAACTGCTATAATCCGCTTGAAGTTTGATGATCGACCGTGAATCAAGAAAAAGCAATCTCCGTTTGAATTCACATGGATGATATGCAGGAGGCAATCTTCCGAAGGGACAGTCAATTTTCCTTTCACTTTCCCCAATACCCCCCCCCCCCTCGAATCCCTTTTTCTTTTCATCGACCTACGATAGATTGAAAGTACCCAACGTAAGTTGTGAAGTGACTGGGTGGCGATCAGCGTACGGTAAAGGTGATTTTTCGCGATTTTCTTCCTTTCTGGAAGGTCTTCACGAACCATACAATAACCTCCGTAGCTGAGATAATGCTCGGTAATCAGTCAACGGCTTCAAATTGAGTTCAGAAACAATTTTCTACCTCAATCGTACATCTTTCTTTCTCCAACTGTTCATATCGAGGTAAATGGGCACCTTTTGCTCCATCTCACGATCGCTCTAACAACACTAATCTTTCAACATTGGCTTCTCACGCAACACTTATCTTTTTTATCTCCTCGTGATAGATAATTCAATAAGTTTTTCGCATTATTGAGGTAAATTACCTGATGTTGGAGTGTAATGGAGAGTGAATACAGGTGAATACAATTTAGATCAAAAATGTTTTCAAGTCGAGAAGTGGTGAGCGAGTAGTGATAGCACGAAAACTTTGTTATTCTCAAAACAATCAGTTCTGAGGCAGATACAATGTTTAAACACAAATAGCTAAATTGCATGATATGATTTGGTTGGAGGAGCTCCTGTCTGATAGTGAATACAGGAGCAAATCGGCTTTTGATCTTCTTTACTCGGAAGACTGTAAATTTATGCGCTCATAAGGAAACAGCCGCTCCCAGTGGCAAATTTTGGAGTATGAAGAGGATTTTGAAGGATTTTGCGATTATCTTGGTAGCACCAAAATGTCGCAGGACACCAATCGTTCGGAGGATTTTCGAAAATTTGAGTTGTTTTTTACGAAATTTGAGTACGTTGAATTTGAGCAAATCAGAGTCAGTTTCGGAACCGAAGGCGGTTAAAAGACGACGTTGATTACTTCGCGCTTCTCGTGAAAATGTTCACGTTCTGTTTACCCGGTTGATGTTTGGCAAATTGATCTTTGACCGTTCGTTTCGGCGTTTTCAAAACTGGCTATCGCTTGGTGGTGTTTGTGTTTGTTTTTCAATTTGATGTCCATTTTGTAGTAACCTTCCGTTCGAGCGCTCCCCGTTTTGTGGGGGTAGGCGTCGTCTTTTTTCCTCCGTTTGGGCGGCGCCACGTCCGACGCCGGATGATCTTCCCAGTGCGTGTCGTGCATCCAGTAATTCATTCTGATGTCGTTATCAGCTAACGCTTGCTCGTTAGGACAATTTCATAAATTTTAATATCTTCTTTGTCAATACCGACGGTTAAAAATTCGTATAAAATTTCCATTTCAGCCATAATGTCTCTTTGAGCGTGTCTTTTCAAAGGACGAGGAATTTCTTGTTTGACAGGTTTGATTTGTTGGATTGGAACGATTTTGTTTTCGATCGGCGTCAACGGCTTTTTCTTTTCCTTTTCACGGTTGATTTCGGGGGCGTCGGGCTCCTTGCGGCAGTAGGAGTGTTCGACGAAGAGGGGCCTCTTTTTGTCGTCGGGCGTTATGATTTCGGGCTCTTTGACGTCGGGCGTCCGTGGACGTTTCGGGTCTTTAGACGGAACGAGGACGTCGTCGTCCGAATCTAACAAAAGCGGAACGTTGTTCACGGGCGACAACGTCGCTTCTGAATCCGAACGATTGACGTCCGGTGTTTTCGGCACTTCCAACACGGGCGTCGGCGCTTTAGGCGGCGCCACCGTTTCGATTTCGTTCTTGTCGACGCTGGCCGGCTCCGACGGAACGGGGGGTGTTGCATCTGGAGGAGTCCGGGGTGACGAAATTCTTTAAAGTCGTCGAAATCGAACACGTCCAAAGCAGCTCCTGTGAGATTTGACAGACTCGACGGAGCTCGAGTCGTCGTCATTCGAGCTGTCGTCGGAGGAATCGTCCGATAAAGACGAAAGCGACGACGAACTGCTCGACAACGACCTCTTCCTAGTAATGATCCTCTCCTCTTCAGGCGGCACCTGCAATTCGCCCTCTCCCTCGCTCTCGTTCGACCTGTGCACAATCTTCTCTTGGTCACTCACGTTCCCCTGTTCAGAATCCTCGTCCCGCCTTGGCGGCGACGGCGGTTTCCTCTTCCGAAAAGACGGCAATCGAGGGAGCGAAGCTCGAAATCCCAAGCAGAACGTTCTTATAGAAGTCGTATCCAAAGCGTCCAAACCGGTATCCAAAATGGAAGACAAATTTTCAGTTTTGGGCGTTTGTTCGGCATCTTGCTCTTTCGACGCTCGTTTTTTTTCATCCCACCACTCTTCGAACACTTTAAACGCCGTAGTTTCAACCATCTTCTTATTGAAATCTTTCTTCAAAATTTGCTTCAACTCTTGCGTTATACGATTAACTACAGCTTTGATCGTCGCGTCGTGCGGTGACACCTCCTTTTTCTCTCTTCGTTCTTGGTGCTGCGGAATGTACCCGGGCGGCGGAATGCTGATCACCGTGCGGAGATTAGGCGGCATCTGCGGAGGTAAATGCGTAAACGGAAGGGGCAACCCAGGAGGGAAGTGCCATCGGATGGGACTCAAAAACACCTCCGCCGCTGGGATGCCGTGCGGCGTCGGCAACCCAGGGGGCGGGAAAAGGGGGAAGTGGGGTCCGTTGAAGCCGTTGAAGTGTGGTTGAGGCGGAGGCGCGGTGGGAAATCCTGTCGGTTTCATTTCTTCAATTTTATCGTCGTTTGAACTCAAACTTGACAAACTCATACGGTCGTCTTCATCTTTGGCTAAACTAGTTGGGGTGGGGGGTTTTGACTCTTTCATACAAGACTCTTCGTCGCTTGTGGAAATTTCACTTTGCAACGAGTTTTCTTTCAGCAGTTTCGATTTCCCTAATAACGCTGTAGCTTCTAATTCCAATTGTTTGGCCAATTTGGATTTTTCGATTGCTTTCCTGTGACATTCGAGGTAAATTTCCATGGAGAGGAAGGGGATGGGGGTGTTGATAGAGGCGCCTGCTCGTCGTTGTCACCTGGTGAATGGTTGAGACTTTCTAATCCAGGAGGCATTGGTAAAGACATTCGACTCGCTATGTAGTTTTCTGCTTCGGCTGATAGCTTCCTAGCCGGACGCTGCCGGTCGAAATCCGGCTCTTCGTCCGACTCGGAGAACATCTGCAGGAACGGAGGGTTGGCTCCGCCGGTGGACTTCTCTTTTAGAAGCATTTCGATCCTCGTGTCCAAATCCAAATGTTTGGCTTCCACCGGGCTCGGAGGTTTCCGTCGGGTCTTTTCAGCCTTTTGCGGAGGCGGTTCCCACTTGGCGGGCGCCGGACTCGGCGGAGGCCTGTCCCACTGAGGTGGAGGCGGGGGTTCGGAGACTCATCTCATTGGATTCAACGTCCAAAATTTAGTCAAAAATGATACCCCACGCTCCTCGATTGCCGAAAATCCGTTTTTCGAAGATCACATTTTGGCCCCTGCAAACCAAAACGGCAATCATGTTGACTTTTTCACCATCATGGAGTCTCCCCCCTCCAACCACTACTGAGTCAATGATGAGGTGTGAACTCCACTTAAGATCAATATTTTTCCTCACAAATCAATTCAACTCCCCAACCCCCTTTGGCTTATTCATTTGGCGATCAAATTTCACGAATTTAACCTCTACGGCCGGCGTCCTTTCCCATCGTTTATTTCAAAGATATTTTCACTACAAACTTCATTATTATCCACCGTTCCTTCAAGTGGAAAATCGAGCTTTTAGCGAGTTCCCACTTGAGGATCCGTAGTTCTGGGACCTTCAACCAGTATTGAAACAAGTGTCACGTGACGCTAACCGGCGAACTTGATTTTATCGTCTTTCCCCTTGTTGTCTCGTAGGTAACATGCTATCAAGATGCCTCTTCGTTTCGACGCTCCGTGTTTCAATAGCTTCAATCTTCTCCATTTCAATTGTAAGAGCGGGTTTCCAAAGGGCGAAAGAAAAATAGATCAGTGAGTTTGTACAGAAAGAACGCGTTTAGTTGGTTATTCCTTGAATAATCCATCTATGTTTTGATGTAAAATGTCAATCTCTCCGATTCGGACCAAATTTGCAAGTTGTGTCTAGATTAAAAAAGGATAAAAACGCTCTGGTTGGTTATTCCTCGGACCAGGCGCATGGGGACTCATTTCTTCAACATGGGGAAAATGGGGGAAACAGTGGGTGTGGTGGGTCTTGGGACCCATTCCAATCGATTCAGGGTCCAAAATTTAGTGGAAAATGATACCCCACAAGCCTAAATTTCAAAAAATCTCAAAAATTCATTTTTCGAAATTCACATTTTGACCCCCACCCCACCCAAATTTGGTCCGATCGGGTTGAAAACTTTTGAGGACCAACTAGAGACAGACAGGGTCCCTGACCCAAATTTCAAATTTTTAGAAAATTTCCTACTACCTAAGTCGGCATGGACGGCGGACGGCGGACGGACATTTGTTAATTTTGATCTAGACACCTTGAAACGTCCAGAAAAAAATTTTGGTCCGAATCGGAGAGATTGACTTTTTGCATGAAAACATAGGTTGATTATTCAAAGAATAACCAACCAAAAACACAAATGTCCGTCCGCCGGCCACGCCGACTTAGGTAGTAGAAAATTTTCTAAAAATTTGAAATTTGGGTCAGGGGTTCGTTCCCGGCTTTAGTTGGTCTTTGAAACTCTTTAGCCCGATCGGTTCAAATTTGGGAGGCGTAGGGGTCAAAATGTGTATTTCCAAAAGTGGATTTTCGGCAATCTTGGCGTGTAGGGTATCATTTTTCACTAGATTATGGACACTGAATCCAATAAAATGAATTTTGAGTGTTTTTTCGAGATTTCTGGTACCTAGACTTATGGGGTATCATTTTCCTCTAAATCTTGGACGCTGAATTGCTACAATGATGAATGCACTGAATAATCTACAAGAATTGCACTTTCCACGATAGCGCTTAGTTGGGCCAAGCACGAATACCTGTAGAACTGCTACCGCCTGAAAACTGAAACTTTCCATCAAAATAGCAAAATATCTTTTGCTCTTTTGGCAGACGAAAAATGGAAATCAATTTGAAGGGTGTAAAGGGAACCTGAAAACCCCTATAAACAGGCCACCTTTGGACTTGGGATATTTGCCCCAAGAAGTCAATATTGATCAGGCGAGAAGGCCCGTCGTCCGAACAAAATCACCCCCTTCCACTCTTTGTAGTCCAATTTCCTATCGCTTCAATCTCGTTCCGCCCTTTCTCTAAAGGCTAATTTGAAAATCGCTTCGGGACAACATAATCTTACTAGAATGAGCTGTTTGAAAGTCAGTTGATCAGCTCTCACGTCATGATTTAGTTAAGTAGATTGTTATAGCAGGAAGAGTTCAACGCCGCGGTCATCTGATGATGTTTCTTTTTCTTGGCCTTCAGAGGATGAAAAAAAAAAAAAATTGTGCTGGAATTTAAGAGTAGCGAATATTTCAGTGAATCTATGGGGTCATGACAGCCTGCCTAGGGGACTTTCACGGACTCGGATTACATGTATCTAACATTAGCATTGAAGATGCGGCGGACAAAAAGGGACTTTCGAAAACGCTGCAAATTCTTTTACAGGGGTTGGTCATTACTCGGACCAGCAGCAAAGAGACTCGGGGAAAATCGGGGAAAAGTGAGTGTGGCGGGTCTCAGACCCACTCCAATCAATTCAGGGTCCAAAATTTTGTGGAAAATGATACCCCACACGCCCAGGTGCCGGAAATGTCGAAAACACACATTTGAAATGGGTAGATAGGTAGATAGGGGTAGATAACCTCGGGCCGATCGGGCTGAGAAGTTTCTAGGACCAACTAGAACCGGGAACAGACCCCTGAACCAAATTTTCTACTAAACTCAGGACGCCGAATCAATGAAATGAACGATTGGCGTCCTCTGGATGAGGTTATGAGTCAAAATGGGTATCTATCTACCCATTCCGAATGTGGGTTTTCGTGATTTTTTGTACCTAGGAGAATGGTGTATCATTTATAACTAAATGTTGGACCCTCAATCGATTGGAATGCGTCTGGTACCCGCCACACCCACTGTTTTCCCCATTTTCCCCTGTTCGACGACTCAGGCTTGTGGGGTATCATTTTTCACTAATTTTTGGACGCTGAATCGATTGGAATGAGACTCAATGCCCCTCGTCCGAAGAATAACCAACCCCTGTGTAAGAAATTGCCGCTTTTTTCTTTACTGATTTAATATCCATGTCAACTATTTATGTTTCTTATTCTTATGCCAACTCCACAAACATTTTAATAAGGGTTACCAGGGGAGCTCAGTAGTGTGGATGAAGGATTGTGTAACAATATATGTTCTTTGTAAATAATTTATTACAATTTTTCACTCAAATACACTGTCCTCATTCACACACTTACACAATCACAAGGCACAATACATGGTTGTTGCACAATTTATAACATGAAGCCTCTATATTTGGACTCCAAACTGAACTGCCCTCTGCGGCGGTCCTCAGTCCCTTTTTATGCTCGCTGCCTTGGCCGAGAACCTTCTTGAGTCTTCCCTGGTTCTGGGAACTCCATGTGTTGTCTCGAGCAAACGGGAAGGTTCTAGCCAATTCAATACAATGCACGAATGTTCGAGAGTGACCCTTAGCCCTCCACGGGTCATTGACCTTGTAACGCTGGTCGCCCAGGAGACTGGTGCAGGTGTAATCTCGCAACAATTGGTTTGGTAATCCAAGGGGCCAGGGTTTGGATCCTAGATAGAACAACTTGTTTGTCCTGACTGTCATATTTGTCCTCTTCACATAATGGGGTGAGGCAATAAGTAGCCATGAGCGAAATCATCAGATCAATTTATGATCCTCTTTTGGAGGACAGCTGACTACGTCCGCGACACCTGACCAGGTAGTTGGACGAAAATCCAAGGTGAAAATCCTTGCTTACTGACAAACATTCTAATACCTGATGGTTAATACAATAAAATAATTTTGATTTGATTTGATTGAAGTAGATTGTTGACTCCTGTGATCTACGCAGCTTATTCATTTGACTGAAGCCTGTTAAAATGTAAGGAAATTTTCCTGGGGAAAATCGTGTATCTTGAACCGAATATGTTTGCCATACATCAACCGCAAAACCAATAAGTTCCGAACGGTTTTGAGGCGAGTCGTTTCCCATCAATCGCGATATGTCCACCCCCATCATATTCCTGGTTCCATCGCTTCCAATGGTTCAAATACGCCCAAGAAGATATCTCTTCTACCAAACATTTCCCGATCACTTGTCGAATTATTCGCCAACCTCTTGAGGGAGCGAATAATGTCGTGCCTGCAAAAAATACCTTTAACCGCCATCGAAAAGAATGAGCGAATCTCGCATGCTTCCCCCATAACCCTCAGTCGTTTTAACTTCGATTCTACATTCGACGCAAAAGGCCGTTTTGCCTTCAAATCATCAAACGCCCACGTCCTTCGTTTCGGCGGGTCTTTACGACGAGGAATTATTTTCTTGAGCCTCAGATCTTGTGAAGGAAAAAGCGAAAAAAAAAGTGTACCAACATAAAAAGCAATTTACCTTCAAAGGGACTTTATCTTGAAGGAAAATAAACGCGAGAAAAAGTTTGGAACTTCACAGTCTTTGCGATGGATGCTGTCTGTACTTATTTGAGTCCTCCAATTATAACTTCAAATATTGAGTACCTAATATTTGAGCAGATTGGAGCAAAGAAGAGTCATCTGAAACTTCTCAATATTCAATATTCCTTTAGATATAATGAAACCTCTTTCTGAGAGCTGTATTTTTTCTGTTGAGACTTCAGTTGGTAATTAGTCAGTATTGAATGTGGTAAAATGGAATGCAAATGCATTATATTCAGGTCATTTGGTACCAGGTCTTCTGGTGGGTCCCGGACCCTTTCCAATCGATTCAGCGTCCAAAAATTTAGTGGAAAATGATACCCCACACGCCTAGGTAGCAGAAATCTCGAAAACACACATTCGAAATGGGTACCCCTAACCCCTTGGACCCATGACCTCATCCAGAGGGCAGCAATCGTTCCGGGACCCATTTCATTGTATTCAGCGTCCAAAATTTAGTGGAAAATGATACCCCACATGCCTAGATCGCCAAAAATCTCGAAAATTCATTTTTCGAATAACAAATTTTGACCCCTACCCCATCCAAATTTGGTCCGATCGGGCCGAGTTTCGGGGACCAACTAGAGCCGGGAACAGACCCCTGACCAAACTTCAGATTTTTAGAAAATTGTATAAAGAAAATAAAAACTCGGCCCTCTGGCTTTCCGCTTAGAGCCTACGGCTAAAATCCGATAAACATGGACCCATGTTTTAGCCGTCTGCAATCGGAATGTCTATACGAGGTGACTGATGACTCACTACTACCTTACAAGGAAGTAGGTACGGTATTTTCTTCTTGTCTTATAAAACCCCGTGTGACAGGAGCGTCTGGGGGGAGTACCGAGCCGAGCGGCTTCGGCCATTTCCGGCCCTCCTCGGCTCAATATCACACACCATCGCAATTCTTCCCCTTTGGCGCTCGTTTCAAAAAAGCGTGCTCCCTCGTTCAACGTCAACAATTCTCTCTTTATCGGGGATTTTGGTAGAATAGGAACTTACTACCTACTAGCCTAAAAAAAATTATTAGGAAAATGTGTTACAGCAAACAAGCTAAAATTGGCTCACACAAATTTTGAACATATCTGTAACTCACCCAAAACACGTTTCCAGCAGTTCACATTAGTTTAAAAAAGATATGTAAGATATATGTAACTATAAGGTCATTTGTAAAATTTGTATTATTGTTTATATCTGTAGTTTCACCTATTTTCAGGCTCTACCCTTATAAGGCCCAAGACTGGTATAATGATGGAAGTCTTTTTGTAATGCAGGGCACTGGCTTAGATTTTTTAGTATCTCTTTCAATTCCAGTTTTCCAACTGAAAAAATCAGCGTGGTTGTCAAAATGCAATTCCTTGTTGGATAAACGTACGCCATGAGCGCCAGATATGTGCTCAATGAGATCACCACGACAGGTCACTATGGAACTACACATATTACAATTCAATGAAACAGAAGTGTGCTGTTTCTGGCATCCTCGACTGCTTTGCTGGTGACGATCCAGATTAAACTGTTTGTCGGTGACATGGTTGCAGTTCTTGCACTTAGGCATCACAGGAACGGAATAATAACGAATAACTAAATTAAATGGAATAGTAAACATGGAATAGTTAACGAATAAACTAAAACACTAGAAGCGAACGAGAATGAACGGAATAACGAACAACGAAATAATTACGAATAAACTAAAACACGGAACTAGTAAATGGAATAGTAAACACGGAATAGTAAACAAATAAACTAAAACACTCGAAGCGAACGTGAATGGTGACGTTGTGAAGAAACTATAAGTTCGTTCATCTATGTTGTGAAGATTCAAGATAAGGGAGAGTTGATACAGAGAGGTTGGGCCGAGGAGGGCCGGAAATGGCCGAGGTCGCTCGGCTCGGTACTCCCCCCAGACGCTCCTCCGTGTGACACTCCCGCGTCACCCTTCCGGCGTTCCCTTCCCGCGTCACCCTCTCGGCGAACGGTTTTTGGTAGTTAGGTCATGGCTAAAACATGAGTCCATGTTAAAACCCACAAAATGGGAACCAGGAGAGCCACTTTAGGAAGCTTGGCTGGCTGGAGGGGATTCTTCCCCCTCCCTACCAGCTAGGTGGTGGGTGTGCTCAGGGTTAGTCTGGACCTAGATTAGATAGATAGATTAGTTACACAGGGGTAAAGGGGGCGTCCACTGCAGTGTCCACCCCCCGCACCTAGACCTAGTGGCCCATTGTGCCAACCCTTGGAGCTCATCTTGGCCGAAGCTCCGTGTTCCCGACTAGATCCAGCAGAGCTCCGACCAGGTTCTCCTGGTTGAGGATGTCCCTTCGGTCCGAAGTCCCGAAGATTCTGAAACGCCTGTGTTCCAGGGCAGGACAATTGAAGACGATGTGAGGCGCTGTCTCCTCGTCTTCGCCACAGAATCTGCAGTCAGGGGTACCGTTGCGCACCCCAATCCTGCAGAGATGCCTCCTGAAGTCCCCGTGTCCTGTAAATAAGCCAACGGTGAGTCTCAGGGAAGCTCTGTTAAGGTTAAGGCTCTCTCTGCTGAAGCAGGTATCATCCGCTGCAGTAGCCGAGGCACCTCCATTAGAATCCTTGCTGAGCGGCGGACCTCCGCCCAGCGTCTGACTAAGAGACCCCAGGAGGAAAGGCTCGCCTCCGTCTTTTCTAACCACTGCACGGTCCTCCGGTCCAGGCACAGGAGCACCAAGGCTTCTTGTTCCCTGAAAACCCCAGAGAACCGTATGGGTTCTTTTGCCGGGAACCTCCTAAGGAGCTCCAGCTGGATCTCCATAGCTTGCTCCTCAGAGATCTCCTTTTTTTTGGGTCATCTCTGGGGACAAGGGCCATTTTCCCTCCCCCTAAGGCCACTGCGTTGAAGGGTACCCGTGGATCCCCCTCTTGCCGCTGCCTCTTTTGGGAAGGTTTATCAGGGGTGGTCCCCGCTGATTCAACCGGTCTACCCCTTTTGGTGGTTCCCGGGTGGTGCCCTAGCGGGTGAAGAGGTTAGTTCCCAACCTAGAGTCTAGACTTAGGCTTTAGGGGAAGGAGGAATAGCAAGTACCCCCCCCCCCCCCCCCCTAGTCTTCTAAATAATGTGATATGCGCCTGTGATAATTGTTTAGGCTAGACATTGTTAAATTTAGGCTTTTATCCAGGCAGGGGAGGAATATTCCAGCACTCGCCCTACCTACACCATTTTAGCGAAAGACTCCTTCGCATGTCTGTGGAGCATGAAGAAAATGGGTGACGAATCAGCTGGAGTGGAGGACACAGGAGGGGTGTTTTCCTATATAGGTACTCCTACAAAATGCCTGTACGTTCGGTGATGCCCAGTAAAGTGGCGAGTATGTACCGCCATTATTTTCAGTACTAAGTCCCAACAGCTCCACAGCCACCCCCACCCTAAAGCTCATAGCATGCCAATGATGGAATACCGCAAGCATAACAAGAGGCGCGTTAGAATGGAGGTCTAGCAGAGCAGAAGAGAGACTTGAATGACCCCATGCAAAACCTGGCACCTTCACGAGGTCCATCCTGAGCTGCCAAAGGCAGGCGATCGCCAGAAGAGGGTGAGGTGCCTGATATACGGGGAAGCCATAGAGCCATAGAGCAGGGCCCCCAGATGATCTAGCTTGATAACAAGATGAGGATAGACTGTGATGGGCCACATGACCTCAGGAACAGTCTAGCGCAGGTATATCAGGACTTTCATTGCTTATTTTGATTTAGACACCTTGAAGCGCCCAGAAAAAAGTTTTGAGCCGAATCGGAGAGATAGACTTTTTGCATGATTATTTAAGGAATAACCAACCAAAACCCGTCCCCCTCACACTGCAGTACTACTACTAAGTAAGCAAGGAACACAAACTGCCCTCCGTTCACTTATAGTCCAACTCAGATCTGACTGGAACGTGTTAGTCACCATTCCATCCACGCTCGTAAATAGCTTGCCAATTGTAATACACAACTTTGAGTTTGAGCGAGCGTCTCCAGCTCAAAACTGACACCTTGTGACGGTACGGGCGTCTCAGCAAACTCAAAGCAATCAAACCCCGACCGCAGCGCCCTCTAGAGACAACACTGTTACGTAAACAACGTTAGGAATGATGAATTATTATGCTTCACTGCCAGTTCCCGTTATTGGGAGCGATGGCTGTTGTGACGTTAGGCTTCAGTGAACTCTCGGGTTTCGGTAAATACCGAATATCCAGTGCGCGTTTAGAAACGGCTATCGAAGTTCAGTTTACTGAACGAGGAATTATGCGATTGAACGAGTTAATTTGGAAATACGAAAATCCTTTCTCTCGTTTGCTGAAAAAATTATAATATGCTCCCGTGCTCCGTATAATTATAATAAATGTTATTTACACTTCTCAGAACTGAACGAGGATTTTATGCGGATACGACGACAGTATAGAACTCCAAAAACCGCATTTTCTCTAGGTTTATTGTGGGGGTTATAATTCCTTGTCAATTCAGACAAAGTATTACATATAAAATACACAATATACAAGGTAAGCTTGGCATTCTTGGTTCCATCAGCCCCATATGCTCAGCATACCCTAAATGGATTCTGAAATAATTGCAATGGCTTGGCTATAAACACCAAAATGCTGCACGCATTGGTATTCAATGGAGGAATGAAGATTAGGATTGAAGAAGAGGATTCACTGTGGTAGGGAGGAGTTAGAATATGTCTTGCAGTTCATGTACTAAGGTACTATAGTAGGGAGAACATGTATGTTCCACCTATTAGCTGACTGAGAAGAGCCCCCCACTATCATCATGTCCACAGCCCCTATGGCAGTGTTGCCAACATAACAAGACAAATTGATGCTCCAGTTTGCAAGGTAAATCCATGAGGTTTACCATGGTTTAGGCATTCTTGCAGTATTTTTTTTTTTAAATTACAGCAGGGTGATAATGTCCTATTGAATAGAACCTGCCAACAATTATTTTTGGGGTGAGTCAACTATTTGGATAGTTGACTATGGTTTTGTTTGGGTTCTTTGTACAGCCCTTGATCACCCACTTGATTCCAATAAGCAAATACCTAAAAGTGCGAGTTTGGGGGTGGCCCAACTATTTGGGCGATTGACTTAACATGTGTGGGTCGTGCATAAGTTCTTTTTAAAGCCCTTGATCACCCAATATGGCAGGTTCTAATCATTGGGACATTATCAGCAGGTGCCCGTAATTTTAAAAAAACACTGCAAAAATACCTTTACTTACTTTATGGGTTTACCTTGCAAACTGGAACCTTGATTTTTCTTGTTATGTTGGCAACACCATCATGGAGGCCGTGGATGTGATGTCAGAGGGAGACATGACTTCGGAATGGGGCTCTAATTAGTCAGCTGATGATAAGGGGAACGTTCAAGTTGTCCCTACTTACTCTCTTCTTCATCAGGCTGCTTCAAGTGAAATATTGAACTTTCTATGTCAAAGGCGATGTCAGCTAAGAGTTGCGCAAAAAATAGCGAATCATTCTCTATCGGTCTTTTCTCCTGGAGGCCTCACGTCCTTTCTCCCTTGTCAAACCTGATGAAATCCACTGACGATAAGAATTGTGTCTCCAATCTCTTCTAAGTGCCAAACTGTGCTCATTTACAACCTTCGAGAACGAGAGCTTTGGCCAAGATTCTTCCATTCATTATATTGCAAGTGGATCTTCCAGAGTGAGGAAGAGATAGAAAGCAGCAACTGTGCTGAGAACACAAATTCAGATGTTCAGATTGACTGGGGTGCCTTTACACAGTTTCCCCAAAAATTTAAATCTCCAAAAACATTCCTTGTCTCTCGGCGCTGCTTCTGGTTTGGCAGCTTATTTGGAATATTATTGATATACCTTGCATGTAACAATTTACTGGAAAATCCGTCTACGTGATGCTTCTTCCACCAACATGCAGATAGCTAGCCATAGGACTTGCATTTCAACACCCAACTAACATAGATTTCCCTCGCTTTACAGTTAAAGGGTTCTCTCATAAGAACTTTTTCTTTATTATTATGAGCAGTATCCAACCCACTAGTGTCCTTGCCAGCCGATCCTACATTGGAAGTGGCATATGCTCAATCTGCAGAGCGCATAATATTAAATGAGTCTGCCTTTTTGATTCGCTGAAATTGAGAGCAAACTGCATTCTGCAAAAAGAACCATTCCTTCAAACAAAGCTTCAAGCCGCCATTTGTGTTAATAAGCAAATTTAACCACCTTTGCCAAATTATTGGTGTTTCTTGTCTGAATTTCATACACATGAACCGAACCACTTCTTATTTACCTTTTGATCTATGAATATGGATAATACTGGATTTGATAATTGAACAACTCTTTGTCATTTGAGTGCATTATTTGAGTTCTCAACAAGTTCACAATCACAACAGAACAACACCAAACATCAGAACGAAGAAAACAAGATGGCCTTACAGTGTTGACAACACTGTGAGGTGAACTTCATTATTTTGATATGACTTTATGAATTAATATCGCTTGTTGTTTATGTGAGAGTAATATTTCTTCTATATTTTCTTGAGGTTTTGCTTCTATCAAGACAGGTAGGTAGATCATATCTCAACGAAGTAAGGATTTGACTGGTTCAATTGGTAGTTGATCCTCCTCCCGCTAGGTAGGTAGTTGGTGCAAGGAGCAATTGAGCTGCCCTAAGTGGTCAAATATTTAATGACCTTATTGAAACGTTGAAGTAAATAAAGGAGTCTGATTTACAATCTAGTTCATTTACTTTTTTTAGTTCAATGGCGTGGTTAAAACACTTGAAATTACCAACTCAATTCAACGTATTGTGAGTGGTGAATGAGCTCGTTGAAAGGGGTTGGATGGAGAGAACATGCGTGAAAGAAAATGTCTAATGTACCAACACGAGGGAGGTTGAAAGAAAAATAACGGCGCGTCAGGGCGGTGTAAAGTCGCAAAAGCTTCTAACAGAGAGTGATGAGATTCGACTGCTTAAACACACGAAGAATGACGTGAGTGGATGCCACCTTGCTCGTCGGCCGCACACCTCGTGAGACTGATCTTTTCTCATTTATTGTGATGGCAAACTTTATTGCTTCGGACGTGGTTTCCTTTGGGTGATGGAGAAGGTGGTGGCCTCGACAAATAACTCTTTCTCGAACCCGGCAATGGATTGGCACTCACATGGGATTTATTGACTTATTATTCATCTAATGGATCACATCTCTGAACCCCCTAAAACTTTTCTACCTCTTCAATGATAACCTCAACAAAAATAGTAAACATTTTCCATCGATTTATGTCGATTAATCCGATTGATTCACCATTTGACTCATGATGCGAATTCTAACCTGTCGTCTATTACGTTTTGTGTTCTTTTCGTGAAACAGGATCAAATGCATTTCGGCTTGGGTCAGCTCCAGCAGGACCGTCTTCAGTTGATTCCAAGACGCATCTCGTCCTTGAAAGGGCTATCTCGTCCTCGAGACTTTCTGCAGGTTGTTATGCCAGGATAATGAGTGTGTCCACGGTAGTTATTATTCATTACCGAGCCGCTAACATGATTGGAAGTCATGTCACGTTTGACTTTTACATCACTTCACGACTCACTTTCACCAGTTGTATATAATAGTTCTTGTGACATGTGACGTCCAGTTGATTTGCTGTGTACTCACTGCATCATAGTGGCGGCGATTGGAAGCAAAACGAGTTAACTAAATACCAGGAACAACCCTCTTTGTCCAGACTTTTGATTATTGTTTTGTTACGGCCCAAGCAGTACGTCCTGTGGCGTGGCCAAAACTGAGTAATTATAAAGGGATCCGTCGTGGAAAATAGGGAATTCCCCACCCTCCCAACAGCCCTCCATGCACGAGTATACACATATGAACAGCCTCTTAACCTTCTCTACTGCCTCAAACCTTCCATAGCCCCAATACTGGGCACTATAACCAACTGTTGTCATTACTACAAATGTAAAACCTCACATCTTGGCAATTGCGGGGGTATCTGACGCTGAGAACAAGCCTTGCCAAATTGAGTTAACTGCGACCCATGCAACCCTCTCCTCTTCTTCAAAGTGTTGCTCCAATCATAGATCATAAGAA